>PVJH01000298.1:0-96138 GCA_004026705.1 Nesogale talazaci | reverse complement strand
TAAACATTAGACCATTTACCTGAGAAGAGACCACAGCCACACAGAAGAAGCACAACAGCCAGCGTGGTCAGATGGTGATGAAAGGGGTAAAAGGTCTAGGCAATAGATATCAAATGGGGCGGAAAAACAACAAAACAAAACGAACATATATCACTGTGTACACACAACCCCAATGTACCAATTGAGGACATGTAAGAGCATGGGCAAGGATGGTGAAGAAAGCAGATGGGCCCAGCTATCAAAAGATAGAGCATCCGGGGTCTTAAAGGCTTGAGCATAAACAAGCAGCCATCTAGCTCAGAAGCAACAAAACCCACCATAAAAGAAGATCACTTACCTGTGCGATCATAAGGTGCTGAAACAATCAGGTATCAAAGACAAAAATCAAAATCAATAGACCAATTGACTCTAGATATCGCTGATGACAAATGGATACAAAGGCAAACAAAGTAGAAGAAATGATGGTACCCAGCTAACAAATGATTGAATGCCTGGAATCTCAAAGACTTGAAGATAATTGAGTCACCATTCAGCGCAGAAACAGCAAAGTCCACATGCAGGAAGCACACCAGTATGCATGATCAAGAGGGGCCGAAGGGAGCAGATGTCGAGCACCAAAAACAAGAATCACATCATTACATAGGAGGAGGAGAGCAGGGTGGGGACCTAAGGCCCACTGGTGAGTAATTGGTCACCCCTTCACAGGGCAGTCACTGGGAGGAGACAGACCAGTTGGGGGGCAGCCAGGCAATGATGATGTATACAAGTTTCCTCTAGTTCATGAAGCCTTCCTCCCTGTCCCCCAACCATCATGGTCCCAACTCTACCTTGCAAATCCAGATGGACTGGAGAAGTCTCACTGGCATAGAGGGGAGCTGGAGATATGGGGAAACCAGAATGGATGGGCCCCTTCGGGCCAATGGTTAGATTGGAGATACTGGAAGGGTGGAGGGAAGGGGGGGTAGAGAGATGGAAACAACAGCAAGGATATATACACAAGCTCCTATTTGAAGGATGGGCATCAAAGGAGTGGGTTGGGGGAGAGGTCGGGCAGTGTATGATATGACAGAACAATAACAATGTATAAAATATTGAAGGTTGGAGAGAAGGAGAGACCAGGGGAAGAGGGGAAGGAATGGAAAAGCCGATACTAGGGACTTAAGGGAAAAGGTGGACAATTGGAGAACAATAATAGAAGTGGACATGTGAGGGTGCTTGATGAGTATGCTTATTTATATATTGTGAAAAACGATGTATGAGCCCCCAATAAAATGATTGGGAAAAAAAGAAGTATCTTAGGAGTATCAACAAATGGTTCTGAAGAGCACTAAATGGTTCAAACTGCACTAAAAGCATTATTCTTAAACAAGGCTCCAGGAATTGATGGAATACCCTTTGAAGTGTTTCAGCAACCTGAAATATCACACAAAACACTCATCTATGTTAGGAAATTTGGAAGACAGCTACGTGACTAATTGAATAATAAAGATCATTCTTTTTGTCTATTCCAAAGAAAGGTGCCTCAACAGAGTGCTCAAACTATAGAATGATATCATTGACATCTCACATAAGTGAAAATTCTCTTAGATTCATCCAACCAAGGTGGCAGCAACACATTAACAGGAAACTTTCAGAAGTTCAGCCAAAATTCAGAAGATGACTTGGAACAAGGTATATCATTACTGATGTCAGATGGATCTTAGCTCAAAGCAGAGACTACTAGAAAGATGTTTGCCTGTGCTTCATTGACTATCTAAAGGCACTCAACTATATGGACTATAATAAACTGTGGATAACCTTGAGAAGAATGGGGATTACAGAACATTTCATTGTACTCATAAAGAACTTATACAAGGATCACCAGGTAGTTGTGTACAACTGTTGTGAACAAGGGAATACTGCCTGGTTTAAAATCAGGAAATATGTGTTAGGCTATCCTTTTTCCATACTCATTTAATGTGTATACTGAGCAAATCATCAGAGAACCTGGATTATAGAAGAAGAACGTGGTATCAGGATTGGAAGAAGACTTATAAGCAATTTATAAAATACAAATGCAACCATCTTGCTGAAAGCAAAGAGGACTTGAATAACTTGCTTATGAAGACCAAGGATTTCAGTCTTTAGTATTGATTATGACTCAGGGTAAGGAAGAACCAAATCCTCACAATTGGACTAAAAGGTAACATCACAATGAATGGAGAAAGGATTTAAGTTGCCAAGAATTTTGTTCTATGTGGATGCATAACCATTTCTCATGGAATCAATAGTCAAGAAATCAAAAGACCCATCCCCTTGAGTAAGCCTATTGCACCAGACCTCTAGCATATTGAAAAACAAGGATATTACTTTGAGGATTAAGGTACACGTGACCCAAGCCATTGTATTCTTCATTGCCACATCTGCATGTGAAAGTTGGACATTGAATAAAGAAGGTCTTAGAAGAATGAATGCATTTGAATGATGGTGCTAGAAAAGAACTAGACACTTTTCATTCTTTTACTCTCTCCCTACACACCTTTTTGAAGAACACCAAAGATGTTCCGGGCACAAGAGATGCAAGAGTGCATGTGACTTTTTTTTCATTCCCATTTGCTTTTATTACCTGCTGAGTGCTGGACTGGGTTCAAAGTGCTAGGACAAAGATGAAGAATACAAGTCCTGTTGTTTCTACATTTATTGAGTGTCTACTAATGTGTCAGGCCTCAACAGCCAATTGAGTGGGAGACTAAGATTGATTGTGCTTCAATCTTTCCACCTCTACTATCACTCAGGTTGTCTTGCAGTCAAGATCTACTGTCCCCTGGGAGAGGGTGGCCCTTTCCCCACATCTGATCTAGAAACACCTCCCCAGTAGATAGGATGCAGGATGGGTGTTTGGGGGGAGAACTCTATTTGTTTGGATTCCCTGCCTTTGCATCTCCGATATGCTGTCTACCTGCCTGATGAAGTTTTTTTGTACAAGTCTTTGGAGGGATCATGTGTTTGAGGGCCTCCTGGGAAAGCAGCCCTGAACAGAACAGCTCTATCCATATTCTGGTGCTGGTGGCAGTATGCCTTCAGCCTGAATCAAATGCCAGCCTCGGCCAGTGGGGCAGCACTCACAGAGGTGCCTGCTTGCCAGCTTGGCTCCTGGGTCCCTTGCTTACTTTATAAATTTCAAAAGGTTTTCACACACACACACACACATACACAAAATCTCCGTTAAGGATTGCAAGTCAAGGTAAAGATAACCCTAATCTTCACACTTGACTGATAGGTAACATCATGATAAATAGAGAAAAGTTTGAAATTGTCAAGGATTTGTCTTACTTGGATTCACAATAATTGCTCATGAAAGCAGCAGTCAAGAGGTAAAATGATGCGTTGCATTGGGTAAATCTTTTAGACAAAACCTTTTTAAAGTGTTGAAAACCAATAAGGTTACTGTGAGAACTTAGGTGTACTTGACCCTAGGAATGTTGAAAAAAAATGAATGCATTTAAATTATGGTGCTAAAGAAAAATGCTCAAAGTTCTATGGATTGCCAAAAGGACAAAAAATAAGCATCAAAATAAGTATCAAATGCTTCCTCTCATCGACTATCATGATCCCAATTCTACCAGACAGATTCAGCTAGACCAGGGGATGCACACTTGAGTCAGAAACATGGGAAATGTAGGCTAGATGATCACTCGGGACTAGTGAGGGGAGTGGTGATACTGGGAGGGTGGAGAGAGGGTGGAGTAGAAAGGGTGAACTAATTTTAGGGATCTACATGTGACCTCATCTCTGGGGTGTGGATAAGGGGGGGGTCATGAGGCAACACATTGGACAGTGAATGATATGAAGCGGTAATAACAATTTGTAAATTATTAGGGGTTCATGGGGGAGGGGGAGGGGAAATATGGGGACCTGGAATTTTAAAAAAAGAACTAGAAAAAGGGGGAAAGAGGAGTTTATGCCGGGGGCACAAGTAGAAAATGTTTGGAAATGAATGTGGCAACATGTGTACAAATATGCTTAATACAAATGATGTATTGAATGTTATAAGAGCTGCGAGAGCCTCCAATAAAATCTATAATAAAAAATAAAATAGAAAAGAAGAATCACCAGACTGCTCCTTAGAAGCAAGGATGGCAAGACTTTGTCTCACATACTTGAGACACGTTGTCAGGAGACAGCAGAACTGGACAAGGGTATCATACTTGAGAAAGTGGAGGGGCAGCAACAAAAATGGGAAAAAAAGAGGAAGGTTTCAGCAAGATGGATTGACATAGTGTGGGCAACAAGGGACTCAACCAGAAGAATAAGCGTGAGGACTGTGCAGGGCCAGGCAGTTTCTTTCTGCTATACATGGGGTCACTATGAGTGTGAGCCAACTTAATAGCATGATAGCCCCTGACAACAATAACAGAAGCGCTGATTGGAGTTTGGAAAATAAAAAAAAGTACAGAAGAGCCAAAAGATGGACTTGAGGATTATCCCATCTTACTTTTGCAAAGACTTCAAAAACAAGTTTGATGCATTGAACATGTATGACAGAACCTGATGAGTTGTGGGAAGACAGCAAGACCATTAGTCATGAAGAAAACACAATAAAATAAAATACAGAGAAGAAAGTAAAGATGACAGTAGGTATCAGGATAGACTCTGAAACATGAGCTGAATGATAGACTATCTAAGGGAAATGGGAAAAATGATGATGTAAGATGATTGAACAGAATATTTCAAATGGTAACTCAAGAAGATAAAATAAAATGCTGGAACGTGCCAGGGCCTAAAGTTTAAAACCCAAGTGCAAAGAGCACTTATATATTTCAAAAACTTGAAAATATATTTCAAAAACTTGACTCAAAAAAATTGAAGCCTAAAATTGTAAGACTGAAAGAATGTATGGGGAAAATGCTGAATGATGCAGGAAGCATCTGAAAAAGATGTAAAGAAAACACAGACACTATACCAAAAATGAATAGTAGACAATGAACCATTTCATGAGGAAGTACATGAGAAAGAACTAATGTTACTGAAAGATATTCAATCTGCACTGATACCATTAGCCAAGGCTCTAGGAATTGATAACATACCAATTAAAATGTTTCAAGGCATTGATGAAGCAATGGAATACTAATAGTCTATGCCAAAAAATTTGGAAGGCAGCACAAATTATAGAATGATGTCATTGGCATAACATTCAAGTAAAATTTTGCTGATGATCATCCAACACCAATTGTGACAGTACAGTGATAGGGAGCTGTCAGGTGTGATTCAGAAGAGAACATGGAATAAGAGATATCATTGCTGACATCAGGAGGACTTTGGTTGAAAGTATAGAATATCAGAATGATGTTTACTTGTGTTCATTGAATATGAAAAGGAGTTTGACTGTGTAGATCCTAAGAAAGTAGGGATAGCATTGAGAAGAATAAGAATTCCAGCACACTTCATTGTGCTCATGAGGAATTTGTGTATGGATCAAGAGGCAGTTGTACAAACAGAATGATGGAATACTTCATGGTTTCAAATGAGAAATGTTGTGTGTCAGGGTTGTATCCTATCATGTATATGCTGAGCAAATAATAGAATATAAACTCTGATAAAAAAGCATCCACAACCTGAGATAAGTAGATGACATAACCTTGCTATCTGAAAGTGAAATAAAATTGAAGCACTTGCTGACGAAGATCAAGAATTGTAGCATACAGTGTGGATTACAACTCAATATCCTTATGTTAAAAACCCAAATTCTTATAAATAGACCAATTGGTAGCATCATTATAAAGGTGCAAGATATTGAATCTGTCAAGGATTTAATTTTGCTTGGAACTACAATCAATGCTAATATGGAAGTAGCAGTCGAGATCAACCAATGCATTGTATCAGGTAAATCTGCGCCGCATGACTTCTTTAGAGTGCTGAAAATTAAGGATGTCACTTTAAGGACAAAGCTATACCTGAACCAAGCTATTGTATTTTCAATCACCATATTCATTTGAAAGTCGGACATGAATAAGGAAGACCAGGGTGGGGTGTGGGGGTGCAATCCTTGCATTTGAACACTGGCGTTGGTGAAAAATAAAAAGAAGCATCTCTGTTGGAAATATAGTATGTTCCTCAGAGACAAGGATGGCAAAACCCTGGCTCACATATTTTGGACCTGTTATCAGGAGAGCCTGGTCTATAAAGTAGAAGTGTAGAAAAACAGGGGAAGGTTTTTGATGAGATGAATTGACAGAACAGCTATATCAATACGTTCAAACATAGGAAAAATGATGGGGGAAGCATAGGTGTGAAGAGTATTTTGCTCTGTTCTATGTATGATCCTTATGAGACAGAATTGAGTCCATTCCACCTTGCAAGAGCACCTTGATTTGAAAGAGCCATTCTTCCTCAGTCATCTTTTGAGTGTTTACCTTCTACGAGCATAGTGGACAATGTTCTGCTCCTATGCATACAGTTTTCAATATGTCTGACCATGTTCTTCTGCTTTTCCTAAGGTTTTCAGTTCCCAGTCCCTCAGAAATAGACTGGAAAATCCTGTTAGTAGTCTGTTTTTAATCTCAATGCTTTGCTGAGAACTGCTTTAGGTTTCCCTTCTGGTATTTGCAATACTGATGACATGGTTGCCAACATCACCCTAACAGGCAGCACACTGCACAGTGTGACAAACTGAGAGGTAAATGGGGGTTGTATTCCTTCGCAGGGCTTCGAAGGCCATGCATGATTACTTTCCTACTCAGCTTTCTTTCAGTTCCCTCCTCTAATCCTCTCTTTGAACACAAATTCAATTTTTCCTTATTTACAACAACTCAACGGCATAACATTATCTTTATTTTTTTGCTCATGATATCTCAGCCAAGAGGCATCTGTCTACCTGTCCCCAATGCTTTGTTTCTGTATTTCAATCTTAACATATGTTGCATTGTCCTCAAACTGCCCTGAAATGAAAAATTAAATATGTAATTTATGTTCTTCAATATGCATCCTATTACACACCCCTTCTCATCACAATAAAACACAATGGCTTATTTACTTTTCTATGCTTGCTCAGGATTTAATCTCATTTCTTTTCAACTTTGGTATTTCCAGAGCTGAGAACACTTCTCAGTCTATAGTATAGGTAATCAGGGAGTAGCTATAGCAGTAGGGAGACATGAAGAAAAGACCTTATGGTGAAGGAAATGAATAGGAATTTCTGGGCAGGAAACAAACCCCACACACATAGCTTTTCCAAAAGATGAATTTATTTCCTCCAAACCCAACCCATACGTACTGACGGTCATATAGCAGATTCTAACTCATAATAACCCTGTAGGACATGCTATCTTTCCCCCAGGGCTTCTGAGAATGTACACTTTTACAAGAGCAGACAGCCTCATCTTTCTCAAGTGGAGAAACTGGTGGGTCAGAAAGGCTGACTTTGCTATTGCCATCCCCACTTATTAACCCGCTGAACCACCAGAGTTCTTACATGTTTTCTGGATGACAAGAAACCACAGTGCTTCCTCCATGATAGGAAATTAAGTTCACCATTTTCTGTTCCTTAAAACACTAAAATTTCTCATATGAATGAAACATAGATGCTTATAGCAATGATTTTAGACCTTTGATATTTTTAGCAAAATAGAAAATATGTTAGTAATAAATTTCATGTTAACAGGAAATTCTATTGCTTCACAAAAAGAAGGAAATTTATTATGGGATATGATACCCCCAAGCTAGAGTAATGTACCTTCTTAAATTTCCAAACAGGCTTTTTTTTTAACTTGATAAAAGTAACTCAAAATAATGCTGCCAAACGGCCTTAGAGAGCCATGTTAATTAGACATTAGAAACAGGCTGCTGACAGAATGACTAGAGAAGCCTCGATTAAATGAGTTTATTGAATCAAAACTTACATTCATCAGCACTTTGCCACTTGTAAAATGTTTTCCAGGACATATGGCATCAGATTTTATTCTCGGCACATTTTCTACTACTCTATTTTAAAACACCAAAGGTTTCCAAATGCTCTTAAAATAAAACTCAAATTTATTACCATTGCCCTTACAATAAAATTCAAATACCTTGCCAAGCCCCTGCATGAGCCTATTTTAACTTCATGTTACCAATACTACTAAAAGCAGCTAGTCTATAAAGGATGAGTCAGGACTTTGCTTCAGAATGTAAGGCAACTATGTCAGTAAGCATACTGCTACATTCACCCGCCTTTTTTCTTGGCAAGACTTCCTGGATGAAGGAGGCATTACATTGATTTTCATTCCTCTGTCATTATGTGTCTTAGTTATCTAGTGCTGTTATAACAGTGATACTGAGTTCTAAAAGTGACAGCCTTGCTCATCAACATTTCGAAGAAACCTTGTTCAACCAATTTGCCTGATGGAATAAGTACTCAGTAAACACTCTTTACCTTCTGTAATATTTTAAGGTTTGTGTCAGCCTGGTGGGCCAGGATTCTCTAATTTAATCACCCCCACGATGAAATCTAATTAATTGGTATGATACAGATGAATATCTAATTAATGGATATGATCCACATGAACATCTATTTAATTGTAAAGGCGTTTCCTCAGGGGTGTGATCTGTTTTTATTATGTGGACACTGAAAAACTCTTGCCTTCTTTTTGCTGAGACTAAATCCTGAATTGTGTGCAGCAGGTTGTAGCCTCTCACCAGACTCATTCAATCTGACAGCTAAGAAAACCAACTGAGAAGATGGATAATATAAAGTAGAATGCAGCCTTAGGATTGGAGGAAGGCTTATTAACAAGCTGTGATCTAAAGCTGACACACCGTGGTTTTGTTAAAATCAAAGAGAAATTGAAGCACTTGCTGATAAAGATAAGTATTGCATACTCCAGTATGGAGTACAGGTCAATGTAAGGAAGGTCAAAATCGATTGGTCCTCACAAGTGGACCACTAGATAACATCATGTTTAATGGAAAAGGGATTGAGACCGTCAAGGATTTTGTCTTGCTTGGATCCACAAACAACGCTCATGGAAGCAGAAGTTAAGAAACCAAAGGATGCATTGTGTCAGGTATATCTGCTGCAGAAGATCTTTTTGGAGCACTGAAGAACAAAGATATTACTTTGAGGACTAAAGTTTGCCTGACCGCAGCACTGGTGTTTGCAATTGCTTCATATACATGTGAAGCTTAAACATTGAATAAGGACAGCTGAAGACAAGTTGATGCATGTGAGTAGCGGTGCTGGAGAAAAATATTGAAAGTATCCTGGATTTCCAAAAGAAAAAATAACTACCTTGAAAGAAGTATGGCTTAGAGGTAAGAGTGGTAAGAATTTGTCTTACATATTGTGGATATTTTTCAGGAAAGACCAGTCCCTGGAGAAGAACATCATTTTTGGTACAGGAGCAGCAAACATCAGTCATGCCCTCATGGAGATGTATTGACACCACAACTGCAACAATGAGCTTCAGCATAAGAACAATGAGGCGTGAGGACAGCCAAAGGCCCCGGCAGTGTCCCATTCTGCTGTGCATAACAAAGCCTGAATCTGGCTTGTGATCACCGATTCTCTGAGCTCATCAACCTGCCATCCTACTTGCCAATCTTGGAATCCTTTACCTCTCAGACCTATCATTTTAGTAATCTTTAACAGCTTGCCTTTTACCTACTTGCTTGGTTTCATCTCCCTCCAAAGCCAGAAGTTAGCTATCTGACTGGTTGATTTTGCTTTATTAGCCTCTATAGAGTATGAATCAGGAGATAGCTCTAGTCTGACACCTGATCCACAAACTTGGAACTTGCATGTTCCAAAATGTGGAAGCTATTTCCTTCACATAAGCATCTGTTTACATATACATACATAAACTCCATTGATTTTGCTTCTCTAGAAGACCCAGCATAAGATGTTGTCCTTTGGTTCTTGTCTTATCTCTATACTGAAAGACAGTGGACATGACTGTAGTCATTATCCGAAAACTAAGTGGAGGAAAGACTTTGCTCATAGCAATGATTTTGCTTCAGATAGATTGGGGAATAAATTATAATCAGATTATTTGTAAGGACAAATGTAGATAGATGCCTTCTGATGCTGAGTGCTTGGTATAATTACTAGATTTTACTAATGGCATTAGAAAAGGGGCTTTACAGCTGGGTTATACCAGTTTAGAAAATATAAACCTCACTGTAATAGTCCAGGCTAAGTAGAGAAACAAACCTAGAGTCACTAATATGTTTATGAGACAGAGTTTTATATAAAAGAGCAATTGTATATTAAGAAAACAGCCCAGTCCAGATCAATCCATAAGTCTGATATATTAGCCCATATGTCCAATACTGGTTTATAAGTTCTCTTCAGACTCACACAACACATTACTTGACCAAAAATGCAGGAAGATCACAGGCCAGTGGGTAGAAAGTATTGTGGATAGAGTGGCAGTGGAAGCATCCTAGTACCTGTATAAGTTTTTGTATGGCTCCTCCAGCTCCAGGGCTCTGGCCCCATCAGTGTAACTCCATGTGACTTGTCATCAGGAATGCCTAGAAGAGAGAGAGAGAGTGGATTTGACTTCTACTGATATATTTATCTCGTTAGCACTTCCAAATGAGATATTCAATTGTGACCTGATTGACAGGCTAAACACCACCCTTTCACACTTAAAAGTCTCAAGTTGAGAGCACAACCCCAATCCCAACTATTGGAGGCAGCTGCCTCCCACCCAGGGAAGTTTGCCTTGGGGGTCAGCACTGAAAGTGCAGTTTGGAGAGTTAGAGATGCCTGACCAGAGCACATGAGAGCAAATGAAGGGAGAGGAAGATGGAATGGAGGACTTCCTGGCCCACTGAGCCTTCCGGATGATATTCCCACTCAGAACAGCTGATATAGACAGAGTATCATGTGGCCAAAAGCAATATGAAATATGGCTACCCTTGCTGATCCCAGGTCTTTCAGGGTCACCAATGGAGAAACAGAGTCAGGGTTGTACCCTATCTGGCCCAACCCCACCATGGCAAAAAACTAAGGGTGTGCAACAGAGCATGGAGCTTCAGATGGAGTACCAAGGATATACTTAGGGGCCAAGGTGTGACACCCCATCCAACTCAACCAGGGAACCCTCCTGGAGGTCAAAGAACAGACCTCAAACTATTTACAGGTTTTTGTATTATTATTATTATTACTTTTATATTTTACACACATATAAACATATATGTGTATATACATATACATATATACACATATATACATATATGTATATTGGACATTGAGGTTTTTGTTGATATTATCATTGTTCTATTTTCTTTCGTTGCTTCATTTTAGGATGCCTTTTTTGTGCATATTGTTTTCTCTGCGGGTCTATCTGGATGGAATAGACTGGATGAACAGTCTGGAGGCGAAAATGACAGGACTGATGGTTCTGGGGTAGACATAAGAGAAGGGGAGGAGGCGGAAAGGTGGTGGTGTTGATCTGCTCAGGGATAAGGGAATAACCAGTGATTCAAAGTCAGTGACAGGGTGGGAGTGAGAGGTCTGATAGAGATTGATTAAGAATAATGTAAAAGAGAGAAAATACTGAAACCCAAATGGAGGTTGAGCATGATGATGGGTAGGGAGGAGGATTAAGGAAATAGAGGAAAGAACTGGGGAGTGAGGGGCATTTATAGAGGCTTAAATAAAAGCATGTGCATAGGTGCATATATTCTATATGATGAGGGGGAAATAGAGCAATGTGCATATACTTATAGGGTTAATATTAGGAAAGCAGATGGGCATTTGACCTCCACTCAAGTACTTCCTCAGTGCAAGAACATTTTATTCTATTAAACTGGCGTTCCATTATATGCATCTCCCTGACACGATCACTGAAAACAAATGTGTGCGTAAGCAAATGTGCTAAAGAAAACTGATGGTGCCTGGTTATCAAAAGATATAGTGTCACCAGGGGGTAGCTACCATGACCACCAGAGGGCAGTGATGCCAAAAAAAAGATATAGTGTATGGGGTCTTAAAGACTTGAAAGTAATCAAGTGGTCATCCAGCGAGAAGCAACATAGCCCACGTGAAAGAAGCACACCAGCTTGTGGAACCAAGAGGTGTCAAAGTAATCAATTATCAGTTTTCAAAAAGTAATAATCATAATATTATATGCTCACTTTCCTGATATGATCGCAGATGACAAATATGCGCATAAGCAAATGTGGTGATAAAAGCTGATGGTGCCTGACTATCAAAAGATTTAGCATCTGGGGTCTTAAAGGCTTGAAAGTAAACAAACGGCCATCTAGCTCAGAAGCAATCCCACGTGGATGAAGCACACCAGCCTACGAAACCACAAGGTGTCAAAGGGATCCGTATCAAGCATCAAAGAACTAAAAATTATATCATTATAAATGAGGGACAGTGTAGATTGGGGACTCAGAGCTCATCAATAAATAAAGCGGCATCCTCTTACAGAGGGGTTGCAGCAAGGAGGTGAGCCAGTCAAGGTACAGTGTAGTAACACAAAATGTGCAACTGTCCTCTGGTTCTCAAATGCTTCTTCCCACCCACTATCATGATCCCGATTCTGCCAGACAGATCCAGCTAGAGCAGGTGTTGTACACTGGAGTTGGAAACTTGGGGAATTTAAGGTAGATTATCCTTTGGAACTAGTGGGGGGAGTGGTAATACTGGGAGGGTGGAGGGATAGTGGAGGAGAAAGGGAGAACTAATTTCAGGGATCTACATATGACCTCCTCTCTGGGGTGCGGAAAGCAGGGGGGTGGCAAAGGGACACATTGGACAGCATACAATATGAAAAGATAATAACAATTTGTAAATAATTAAGGTTCATGGGGGAGGGGAAGGGGAAATATGGGGAGCTGGAACTTTAAAAAATGAACTAGAGGAAAGGGGGAAAGAGGAGCTTATACCAAGGGCTCATGTAGAAAATATTTGGAAATGAATATGGCAACATGTGCACAAATATGTTTAATACAAATGATCAATGTTATAAGAGCTATAAGAGCCCCCAATAAAATCTATATTAAAAAATAGTCTCGAGTTGACACCAGATAATTTAACTATCACAGCCCTGCAGCCATTAATATCACAGATCCAAAGTGCAAATAAATTTGCTTGCTAAGTGCAACCAAACCTTTCTTCAATTTTGGTCATCAAGTGTACTGAAGCTGATTTAACAGCAGGATTCTGCTCCTGGCAGTGGTGTGCCCTATGACGTTGAACCTTGATTTCCTTAGCATCCACTGAGGTATAGGAAATCTACTCGGTTGCCTTAGGCGGCGCTGTGAGTTGGCTGCTGAACGGTTAACTGCAGGGTCAGCCATCCAAATCTGAAAACTGCTGCAAAGGAGAAAGATGAGCCTGCCTAGTTCCATACAGATTTACAGTCACCGACACCCTATGCCTATGAGTCAGAATACACGGAGTGGATGTGAGCTCCATTGGTTTTGCTCTTGGAGGATAGGGATTGTTTTCTTAGTGCTGCTATCAGAGAAATAAAAACTGGAGGCTTTATCAAGCAAGAATTCAAGGTTCTCTCTGTCTGCTTGTGGAGAAAATTCTTGTCTCAGTTTTTTGAGCATTTTTCTTGACATTTCTTGGTAACTTCCATGTGGCATACATCTTCAGCTACATTTGTGCTTCCTTGTTTTTGTGTTCAATCTGATAATTTTATATCTCAAAAGTGATTGGCATCAAGATACACTGTTCACAGAAGTGACTCATTAATATAACAGAGTAAACCCTAATCCACAATGACATTATAACAAGTATGGAGGGATTAGGATTTAGAACACTTAATTTTGGGGAAATAATTTAATCCGTAACACATAACCTGCAATTCTTTTTGTAAACAGTTGCAATAGAAACCAGGTCTCTAGTTATTCTTCATAGATTCACAGAGTTCCTGAAATTGTCTGCTAAATCATGTGTGTGTGTGTGTGTGTGTGTGTGTGTGCGTGCGCGCGTGCAACACTTGATGTATTTTATCAGGCATGCCTGCCAAGATTCTGAGATATTCTTAACCTATTGACTTGCTTTGTATCAAAGAGGTGTACGTCTCTACCAGGACTTCAGAATTATCAACAATGTATTTATTAGTTTTGAAAGTACCTTGTTACTTTGAAAATATGCTTGTGACTTTTTGAGGAGCAAAGAACATTTTTAATTAGAGGCAAGAGATAAGATAAGAGTAAAAGTATATTAATTTTAGTTTAAGGATTATCATTAATTTCTTACTTATAAGAAAAGTAGGAAGACCTATCATGTGACAATGAGAAGACAATTCAATAAATTACATGCTATTTATGTAACTGAATATAGCAAGTGAAAACTGTCATTTCTAGAGTCTTCAATGATATAGAAAAGGCAACCTGGGAAATCTTACAGAGAGCAAAATTTCAATTTTTCTTTTAAAATGTAGGATAATTTTTCATCTTAGTCTCGAAGACATTTGGCAATACCTGAATATATTTTTTTATTATCACAACTGTGGTTGAGATATTTGACTAAGATCTGGTGAGTATAGGTGGAAAAATTCTATCATTCACAGAAAAACCTTCCAACAATTTTGGTCCAGAATATCAATAATGCTAAAATTGAGATATCCTGATTATAGAGGGGAAATTTGGTATATATATATATATATATATATATATATATATATATATATATATATATAATTTTATCTATTGATTTTATGCATCTAGATATTTCCTAAATATTCAAAATAAATATGTATTTCTTATGTAATCAGGTAATATTAACAACAAAAGAAAAGTTCAGAATTTCCTATTCCTTTTATAAACAAGTCAGTAATAAATGAAATCCACTTAGAGACAAGTAGAGAAATTGGTCACAACATCAGAAGAAGGGGATCAACAAAGCATGAATGTGATTATTTGGGGGGTTTGATTTCCACCCTGAAATTCTTTCCGAAGTGAAAGAGGACATACCCTCAACTGCCTGATGTGCTGGGCAGGAAAAGCAGCATGTTTTTATATTTATCATCATCTTGAGTGAGAGAGACGATCATTTCAAAGGGCACAAGACCAGTACTATTTGACTTTCCAAGTATCTAAAATACATTGAGAAAGTTCTGGTGTCTCCTCAAATGTGTGTTCTGTATTTCTTAGTGACTCAATATTTGGAGTACATATGCTATGAATTATACATTTACACATGTTTCTCTAAATGTTATGCCACAACTGAAACCTTCTAAGGTACTGGAATTGTCTTGTTAGCTAAGGTTTTCTATTAATGAAAGATTTAAATTGGCTCAGAAAATACTTCATATATAGTCTCATGACATGGAAAAATATGTTTTCTTTCATCATGAACTACATGCTATCCCATAGTAATCCTACAATAGAGTTTTGTGATTAGTATATGTATTGAAATACCCTGTAAAAATATAAGATTAAATTGTGACAGAAGAAAGAGACTGACATTCAAGAAAGGTAGGCTTAGACAGATGATATTTGGGTCCTAAAACCTCATATATATTTTTCATAGGAAAACAACAATACTTGTGCTTTCTCTTGAAGAATTCAATAATCTTTTCCAGGACATAATCAGAATTCAAATGAGGAAACTATTTTAAGGCAGCCTCTGCATAAAGAAATGTGTGGGGTTACATAAAATATACTCATACAAACATAAGATACCTTCCTTTGATTAGTAGCTAGGTTTTTTCCTTAATCTTTTTTAAGTATGCAAAAATTCTCACCTTTGAAATATTATTAGTGTTTACTATGTGCTAATCACTGAGATGGCCTGCACTGTAAATATGGATAGTAATAAAAACACAATTAAAAATGAATTGTGTAATAATCTTTTCAAGAATCTATGAAGAGATCTAGAAAAGCATAAGAATTCAAAAAAATGTCTGTGAACATTTTGTATTTATTTTACTTACTAACTCATTAATTTGTTAGAGATATTTAAAATATAATTTGTGCTGTTTGAGATCAGAAGCTTGTTATTTTAATATATTTACTTGTTTAGTTCATATAGGAAAACATCTCCTGCCATTTATAAGTATGTTAAGATTCAAAATATCTTTATTCTGTATTTCACAATCGCAATGAAAGAAAAAAAGGATAAAAGTCTCAATTATGTCTTCAACATCCCCAGGATGCATTCCTTAGCTATATCCTTATTTTCTATAATTTTCTAAGTGGAATTTACAGAATCTAGTTTCACAGCTAAATTGTAATATTCTAAAGCAGTTGTTATAGCAGGAACAATCAAATGGGCAAAGGTGATAAAAATTCTTGTTGCTAAGCAGTGTGACTTTTGCACCCTACCTGCATGTCCCTATAATTTACCTGAAACTTGATTATATCTTTCTGGTAGATCCAGTCCTTTTGAATGAAGTGTCCTGGCGACTATACCTGCCACCACATCTCACACACACACAAACCCACACACAGAGAATATCAGCTATTCTCATGGTAAAATATCAAACAAAATGGATTCCTTTACCAAATAGATTTTTTATTTTTGCTAGAAATCTCTGTTGAGGCATCAGCCATATTGGTAGTTGTGAGGAGTGGGAGAGAAGGACTATCGCATACCTCTCTTCTAGATTCTAGCTTCTTCCAGCTTTGCTTTGTGCTATTAGATTTTTCTTCCTATGGTTGTTTCTCTTTATGAGTCTCCGTGTCATGCTCTGTTCTCACCTTTTATAAGACATCTCTCAGAAAGGATTAGACTTCAAACTGTTTCACCATAACCTCATTAATTTAACTGGGAACATCTTCCAGGAAGATTCCCAAGTAAGATCACTTTCATAAGAACGAGATTTAGCGCTTCAAGATAGATTCAGGGAGACACAATTCAATCCAGAACAGATACAGAGCATATCATTTGGATGCGTCTGGCGAATATTGATGTAAGGTGCCATTAAGGTGGTTCCAACTAATAATTACTCTAAATAAATGGAAACACCACCTTGTTTTGTGACATCTTTACAAATATTTGTACATGCATAGACATATGTATGTGTATGACTGCACACATATGTATGTGCATGCTAGGAGAAATTATAGCGCTTCATGATGAAGATCAAGGATTGCAGCGTTCAGTATGGATTACACCTCTATGTAGAAAGGCCCAAAGTTTTACAACTGGACCAGTGGGAAACATGATGAAAAATGGAAAAAGGGTCAGAGATGTCATAGACTTTGTCTTATTTGGATCCATAACCAATGCTCCTGGAAGCAGCAGTCAAGATATGAAAAGACATATTGCATTATGTAGCTCTGTCAAACAGGTCTCTTTAGAATGCTGAGGAGTTAAGGAGGTTGCTTTGAGGACAAAGGTACACATGACCTCAGCCATGGTATTCTCCAAAGCATCATATACATGTGAAAGCTCGACATTGAATAGGGAAGCTTGAAGAAAATCTGTGGATTTGAATTGTAATGCGGGGAGAAATATTGATAGTACCATAGATGGCTAAAATGACAAACCAATCCATATTGGAAGAAATAACTGATAAGAATTGATATTACATGCTTTGTACATTTGTCAGGAGAGACCAGGTCCTCAAGAGAGAGACCACGCTTGGGAAAGTAGAGGACACTGAAAAGAAGAAGAAATCTTTTGAGGAGATGCGCTGACATGAGGCTGCATCAATGGACTCAGGCATAAGAACAATTGTGAAGATGGGGCAGGACTGGCAGCGCTTCCTTCTGTTGAGCATCGGCTTCCTAGAGGTTAGAGTCAACATCATGGCACCCAATAACAACAACTTATATAAAATGCTTAAACCCATTGTTGAAGCTATTGTGTCAATCTGTCTCATTAAGGATTTTCCTCTTTTTGATTGAAACTTCACTTTTCTAACCAGGATTCTCTTTCCCAGGACTAGTCTTTTCTGATAACTCATCCAAAGTTAGTGAAATGAAATCTCACCATCCAACCTGCCAAGAAACTTCCAGAAACTTTCTGGCTGTCCTTCCACCAAGATGGGCTTTTTAGTTCCTCTAGTACTGTCAATAATCTCTGCCAACAGCATCATTCTAATGAATGAATTCTTCTTTGATGATTTTTATTCATTTTTATGATTTTTACCCCAACTTCTAAATGCATATGAAACAACCGAAAACACTTTCACTTGGATCAGGTGGACTTTCTTCCTCAGTGGTACCCTTGCTTTTCAATATTGCAAAGAGGTCTTATGAAGCAGATTTGCCTAATGCAATAATCATTTGACTTCTTGGTGCCTGCATCCATGAATGTTGATTTTGAACTATTTTTAAAGTTTATTGGTTTTTATGATTTCAATAATTTCTCTATAGTGATGATATCTATTGGTAAAATTGTGTGGAATTTTCTTCTCTTCATATATATTTGTAACCTATACTGATTTTCATCAGACCTCATTTCTTTTTTCAGACAGTGTATGTCATCTACGCATCAAAGGTTGTTTTTGGGTTTTTTTTCAAAGGTTGTTAATAAGGCTTCCTCCAATCCTGATACCATGCTCTTCATCAATGCATCTATACCACTTTCTCAAATATTTGCTTAGCACTCAGCGTGATAAAATATGGTAAAAAGATAAAACCTTCATGCACACCTTTCTTGATTTTAAATCCACCTAGTATTCTCTTGGTCTGTTTGAGTAACTGTCTCTTGGTCTTTGTAGAGGTTCCATGTGAGCATGATTGAATGTTTTAGAATGCTTGTGAATGCACCCCAAACTAAGTTATTTTCTATTGTATTAACTGAGAAGCATACCAAGAGAATATGGATTTTTAAATTAAAGTACAAACTTAATAACTTCCATACTTGCCACCAGGTGCTGGCTTTTATTTCTCTAACATGTTCTACCTTCTCTAACAGGCTCTACTTCCATCGCAGTTTTAGCTGTCTTTTTGGTATGGAACGCTCGGCTTGGTATTTTGTAGGCATCATTCCTTCAATCACGTCTCAAGTATTTCTGGCATCTACTAGGTGCTATTCTTCTTAATCGTTACAAAATACATACAGGAGGCTTCTTAATTTCTTAGTGCAGCTATAAAGAACTACTTGACTGATTAGCTTGAGTGAACAGAAATTACTTTCTCATAGTCCAGAAGCCTGAAATCCAGACTCACTTCACAAAGTTTAAGGTAGAGCTTTTCTCCTTTCAACTCTGGAGGGAAAGTCCTTACCTCTTTCCATTTCCGTTCTTTGGTTTCTCAGGCAGATCTACAGTACACCAGTCCTCCCCCATTTGTCTGTGCTGGCTCCTTTGCTCAGACAACTCATCACAATCCACACATGCGTCCATTGTATGCAAAGCACATTTGTTCATTTGATACCACATCATTTGCAAAACATTTCCTTTCTGCTTAAGACCTTGGTATTTGCTCCTCATTTCCCCTCCCTCCTCGCTCCCCACTCCCTCACGAACCCTTGATAATTTATAAAGTAATATTATTTTGTCATATAGTACACTGCCCGATGTCTCCCTTCACCTGCTTCCCTGTTGTCCGTACCCCAGAGAGGAGTAAGTTAAATGTAGATCCTTATAATTGGTTCCCAATTTATACTTCACCCTCCTGTTTTCGCCACTCTCACCACTGGTCCTATAGGGATAATCTGTCCTGGCTTCCTCATGTTTCCGGTTCCTATCTGTACCAAGTACATCCTCTGGTCTAAGCAGATCCATAAGGTAGAATTGGAATCATGGTAGTGGGAGGGAGGAAGCATTTAAGAACTAGAGGAAAGTTGCATATTTCATCATTGCTACACCGTACCCTGACTAGCTTGTCTCCTTCCCATGACCCTTCCCTAAGGTGATGTCACTTCATCTACAGATGAACTTCCCCTCATTTATAACAATATAACTTTTAGTTCTTTGATGCCTGATACCGGATCCCTTCAACACCTCGTGGTCACAAGAGCTGGTGTTCTTCTTTCTTGTGGGCTTTGTTGCTTCTGAGCTAGATGGCCGCTTGTTTACCTTCACACCTTTAAGATCCCAGATGCTGTATCATTTGCTAGCCAGGCACCACCAGCTTTCTTCACCACATATCAAAAGTGACTGACTCAAAACTCTTCCTACACTGATATCACTTTACTAACATAATAAAGAAAGCCCTATTCTCAAGTTGAATTATGTCTATTTGCAAAATATATTTCTGGAAGATGCAATTCAATCTGTAACATTATTACATATTTCATGCAATAGATGAGAAAAATGAAATTCACAAAAATTAAAACATACTGCCCAATACATGACAAAACTATAACCAGGGTATACTCATTGGTTCAGCTCAAGCACATGCTTTTTATTATCCTCTGCTGCCTCCTAAAATCATGCAAATAGCAGTTCAATATTAAAATTTGGTGGATAAAATGATGTTTCCTTACTGAAGTAAACTTACTCAGATTATTCATATCTTACAACTTGAAATTTATATTTCTTCATTTGGTGGGTGAACTCTTTTCAAACTCAACTCTGAAAAATATATATATGAAGTTATCTTTAAGTTAATGCAAATAACTTTCCAGAAATATTTGTTGCAGTATTTTTTTTTTTTTTGCTTTTTGGTTGTTTGGGGGCATCACTGCCCTCTAGTGGTGGAAGTAGGAGGCCCAGCCTTTGTTTCTGTGGAGCTGAAATTGAACCTCCATCCCAGTGGGCCGCAATCCAGCACACAACCACTACGCGAGTGTTGGAGTAATTTATAATGGAGAAAGAAAAAGAATGACAGCATTAAATACATGAATATAATAACCAAAAAATTGTGGTAGAAGTCAGCACAAAAAAAGATTCACTTGACAATAAGAAAAATCAATTTTTCCTATTTCAAGCTGATCTCAGGTTACACTTCCTCCCTTTTTACTATTCTCAGACAAAGGATATTGTTTGTCATTGTGGTGGTCATGTGCTTATCTTAATTTCATGATTGAGATGTAGTGGTGGAGTCTGGCCTGTTAATCTGGAGATAGTCATTGAGTAGCCAAGGAGGCCTCCGTGTGGGCATGGCTTTCTCCTGAGACTTCTGGGAAATCTCGCGATATTTCCCTCGTAGAGATGAGAAGCTATCTCTCAAGTTGTTGGGAGTTAGACTCGGAGACAATGAACTACAGATAAGACAAAATGTCAGCGTCCAAGGAGCTAAAGGAGCTAGAGGAGAAGCCACATGGCCTTACCCTGATGGAACCACACCTCTGAAACTGGTAAAGCCAGCCAGCACTTAGTCGCCTCTGCCACCACTGAATGCTCTTGATGGACCCTCAGCCCTGGAAGTGAGGAGCCATGGGGAGGTAGCTGCCAGCATGAGCACTCTGAACCCACTGACCTGTGATTTCGTGAATTGGAAGGAGACTTCATAGAGTGGTATCAGGCATATGGGCTAATATCGGACTTACAACTTTGAACTGGTCTGGGTTGGGATGCTTTCTCAGTGTTCCATTCCTTTTGTATATAAACCCTACCCTTATATCCATATGTGTGTCTATGAATTTGTTTCTCTAGTCTACCCAGACTAACACTTTCATTAACGGGAAGAAAAATGTGTGTTTAGAATTGGATCAAATCCTCTCTACCACTTACTTGCTATGTACATTTGCTTAAACAATATATTTAACCTCTTTAGTGACACAGTGGTTTAAACATTGAGCTGCTAACCTCAAGCTCAGCAGTTTGAAACCATCAGTTGTTCTGAGGCGGAAAAATGAGACTTTCTTACTTCCATAAAGATTTAGAATTTCAGCAATACATGAGCAGAGTTCTACCCTGTCCTACAGCATAGCTATGACTCAGAATCGACCTGATGGCAATGAATTTGGGATTTTTTGTTGTTGCATTTGTTAAACTTTAGTTTACTCCTCTCTAAAAGGAAAATTATAGTGCTTATCTCATAGGACTAAATAAAAATAGTGAGAGTGGATATATAACTTTTTATGATTTAAAATCACACACTATTTGCTATTCTGGTTGAATAGGTGCCTCTTGACCTATGTACACATTCCATATAAACATAATTGTTTCTTATAATCTTATTTATTGCAACATTTACTATGGTCCATACTATCAAATGTCTCTCTAAAATAAATGAAACCTAAGTAAACATCTTGGTGGGACTCTCTATTTCCAGATATCTTTTAATATTATCAATGATATCCCTCATTCCAGGTCTTCTTCTAAAATCTGTTTAATTTCTTGCAGTTCTCTGTTGGTGTATGTATTGTATTTTTGTGATATTAATGATGCTTTTGACAAATTTTCTTCTTCTGTTGGCTCTTCTTTTACAATGGGCACAGATGTGGATCTCTTTTGGTCAGTTGGTCATAGAAGGGGATACCAAAAGAAACAAAACAAAACAGAATTGTGCTGGGCAGACCTGAGCTTTTATAGTACACATTTTTCCTGCTAGGTGAGCCTAAAGCAATTCACTCTGAGTTAGTATACCCAGTAGCATCATCTGAGAAGACTCTGGTCACAGTGAAATTTTTGGAAAACCAGTTTTGTTCAAACCTTGTTTTTTGTGGTGGCCAATTTAAAAGGATAGCAGGAAGCTGTGAAATTTGGTTTCCTGTTCTGAAAAAAACCCTCAGAAACTATTGTGATATGGAACACAGCTCCAAAGACAATGTTATGGGTAAAAATGACTGTCATTTTTTTTTTAAAGTGAAATGTCTGTGCTGAGCCCCGGTAGCATAGTGGTTGAGTACGGGACTGCGGCCCACTGGCTTGGCAGTTCAAATCCAACAGCAGCTTTCCAGGAGCAAGGCTGGACCTCCCACTCCCACCAGACGGCAGTAATGTCCCCACCCCCCAAAAACTTGAAATGTCTATTGACCCTAACCATGCTCTGGACATCCATCAATTTCCTGAAAAGATGAAAATGTTGGCTATAATGCATTCAAAGTTTGTTCCAATCAAGTTTTGTATTTAAAGTTTCTGAAAAGCTCACATAACATTTGGAAACCCCAAAAGCCTGATTTCAGGCATACAGGGGACTGGTTTTCCCATCACAACAGTCAGCTGCTCACAGAGCCATCTCAGTGCTCTAGTGTGAGACAAGAAAAGAGCACGCATCTCTTTTTCCATGCACGGACTCAACCAACTTCATTCTTCGTTCATTCTCCTTTTTTCTTCTGTGAGTAAAGAGGACATAAGGCACAGAGATTTGATGATGTAGAAGAGGTGCAGGAAAAAGGAGAGGGAGGTGTTTTCAGCCAGTCAAACAAATGAGTTTGAAAAATGTTTCCAAGAATGATTTCACAGATTTGACACATATATTAAGTGTGATGGAGAATATTTTGAAGCTGATAAGATTGTTTTCTTAAAATATTTAAATATATAGCTTTGAAAACAAATTCAGTTGTTTGTGGGTACCCCTTCATATTGCAGGTTTTAAATTTCTTGGTATAGATGAATGAACACTTTTAATATGGAATCAATTTGTTGAAATATATTAATTGGTCATCTGTCAATTCCTGGATATTTGTTTTTCACCAATTTCTCAATTCTGATGGATCTCTTCCTTCAATATCACGCACTCGATCATATGTTACCTTTTAAAATGGTTTGACATCAACTAATTATTTTTAGTGTGATGACAAGATCTCATCCATCTTCTTTTGCTATTTCTTGTGTCATTCGATATTTTCCCCATGGAAATGCTAATATAGCAATGAAAGACTTAGACATTTTCCTTCCCTTCTTTTGGTATGAGAAATGTCAAGTATTACCTTTCCTTTTGGTTTTCCAATTCTAAGACTTGGCATGATTTATTCTTTTTTTTTTATCTTCTAGAGTTACTCTTTGGAATCTTTTACTTCACAAAATCTTTAAACAAGCTAAACTATGTAAAGAAAAACACAGCATCGGACTGGAAAAAGACTCATTACCACCTTCTGAGGATACAAACTTAGTGAAATCAGAGAACCTGAAGGATTTACTGACAAAGGTCAAAGACTTAAGTATAGGTTATACCTTTAAAAACAAATTAAAAACATTAAAAACAAATTCTTACAACTGTACCGATGGGCAACAACATAATTAGTGAATAAATAATAAAGTTGTCAAGGAATATTTTGCAATCAACACCCATGGAATCAGGACCCAATAAATTGGACAGTGCATGGCACAAAGCAAATCAATTGCAATAGATATCTTTAAAGTGTTAAAATGGCACACACATTACTTTGAAGACTACAGTGGCTTGCAATGAGTTCAAGTGTAGCAACAATTATTAGAGGAATAATGCAACACTTTGTGGTGTTTCTTTCTGTTGTGCTTGAGGGAATGAGTCACTTCTGACACACACACACACACACACATACACACACTACACACCCCATCTAACAGAAACAATAATATTTAATAGATTGGTCATAAAGATTAAATAGGAAAATATAGTGATGACTGTCATTCTATAGATGATGCTTGGGGCTGAGTCCCAGTGGTGTAGTGGTTGAGTGCGGTACTGCGGCCCACTGGCTTGGCGGTTCAAATCCAGCCGCAGCAAGGCTGGGTAGCTCCCACGACCACCAGAGGGCAGTGATGCCCACACCCCCAAACAAAAGCGAAACCTACAGCTGATGCTCAATAACTGACAACAGTCTTCAGAAAAAGTAGATTAGATAAAAGTAGAGTGAATTAGACTCAACGTTGTTCAGAGGACTACACCTAAGTTATATTAAAATGTAATGCTCACCAGCTTGTCATGAATGCGCCAACATTTTGAACTGCCTGAGAGTTATAATATAGCTGCTGAACTGTGAGAATTATGTAGCACTAGTTAAGCAAAAAGGATGTAGTGAAAAAGTTGTAGTCCCACTGAGGGGAGAGGAGAGAAAAAAAAAAAAGAAAAAAAAAGAAAAGCTACTGAGATTTCTGAGCTAATGTGCAGCACAAGCTAGCCTAATCAGATGTATATACTATGAATTATTAATATTCTGAGTTTTATCAATAGTAATATGCACCGTGCCCAATGAAACATTATCATCAGTAACTCTATGATCATTGGCACTGATTGTCTTTGAGCATGAACTAAGTCTAGAGACGAGATTGGGTAAAATAGATGTCCAATTTCAGAAAGATCCGAAGAAACTGAAACATTTTAACTCCATGTATCAAAGAACTGTGTTCCAAAGCTTTTCGGTGGTTAGATTTTAGGAAGTGGATCATCAGACCTTTTCCACAAACATTCCTGGGTGGACTTGAATCACAGAACAAAACATGCCCCAGTCCCGTGCTACTCTCACAGTCCTTGTTACGCTGGAACCTGCTGTTGCAGTCACCTTAAATATCCATCTCATTGACTATCTTCCTCTCTTTTCCTGACCTCTTTGCCACTAATTCACCATAGTATCAAGTATGAAGTCCTATCCAGGGACAAGTCTCCTGTGATAACATGTTCAAAGTACATGAGGAAGTCTCATTATGTTTACTTCTATGGAATATTCTAGTGTACTTCTTTCAAAGCACATTTGTTTGTTTCCCTGGAAGTTCACAATATTTTTAACTCTCTGGCAAAGTTAACCTTACAGGTAAATATTAGATCAGTCTACAAAACCAGCTTTAACACTGATGAGAAACATGTTCCTCAGAACTAGCCAGAATGTGAGAACAAATGGTCAACTCCTTCCTCAAAGGAAAATGAGAAGAAAGAAGGAACCATGAAAACCAGAAAAAAGAAAATAAGAACCTAGGTTGTAAACAGGAACAGTTTTAAACCATTGGATGGGTTAAAAAACAATTTGTGTGTAAATTATTGGTCCCTTCTAATCACTTTTATTCAAATCATCCTGTTTAAAACACATATTATATTTTGCTTTTAATTGACATCATCCGTCAACCTCTTTTTTACAATAGTTCTCTTAGTAGTTAGGACAATTCTCTAATTTCAAAATAATTCATTTAGAGAATTCCATATATTTTGCTTAATTTCCATTTAACTTTATAAATGCTTTGTATTTACCAAATGTGCACATCAATTACAGTTATTTGGTGAATATTATATGACAACGACTGACCTTCCTTGTCCAATTTAATAATCATGAGGAAACTGACATTAATCTTGAACAAATTAGTATCATTGTCCACTGGGCATAAAATTTTTAGAAAGAGAATTAAAAGCTGGTTGCAACCAGCAGAATACTGAAGACTAGCTCCTCTGTAGTAGAAGATATAACCAGTATCAAGGTTCTTCCTTGCTTTTATCATAATGTGGTTACTAAATTATACAGGAATCAGAATGGTCATATAACATAATATTCACCAATTAACTTAATTAATGAGCACATTTGTTGAATACAAATTAGCCACTATTCCTCCATGGCTCCTCAGAAATACACTCTCCACCCAAAAGAGAATAGACTGACCATGGAGCCTATCTAAAATCAGAGACCAAAGCAAGGGAATTATAAGACGGAGTAGAGAAACAATGCTAAGACTGTGAGGGAGAGATACAGACTGGCATCCTTGGATGGTCCACAGAGGCAGAGGCCCAAGGAACACGTGGTTTGGAGGACCTGAAAGGGACTTAGCTGTTGGCTGACAAGAGGTATTACTATAGGCCAATGACTTTATCTTTACTGTTTATTGGTTGTGACTTGTGCTAACTTCCCTAGTAAACTTTTAAAATTTTGATTATTTTCCTGGAATTCTGTGTAGCCTTTCTAGTTAATTATTGAGCACAAAATAGAAGTATAGTGCCATGAGAGAAATAGTTGGTGTCAGAGCAGTTTAAGGAGGGATGAGATGTGAAGACATGTTTGAACCCTGCCTTATGGTAATAGAGAAGCCAGAAGAGGAGAAGTATGAAAGCCCCTGCATTGTTTCACACCACTAGTATATTAGAAAAGGAAATGTTAAAGACTCTCATGCCAAAGAGATTAAACATCAGTTTTTGCCAAGGGGTAATACAGAAGAGGGAAGGTAAAGTAATAGATTTTACTGTTCACACAGCTTAACTGGGGTGAAATGGATGAGCAGTCTATAAGACAGCACCAAGAAATCAGAAGTGGGGACAAACTATTGCAGACGGTGTTGAAGCGCTGTTTAAAATGTTAAATAAATGTTAATGATCTGAAATACAAGCTCCTACCTTACAATAATAAAAGAAGAATGTTGGAGTAATTCCCAGTCATTATACTTAAAAGAATTACTCAGTATTCAAACATTTCTAGAGGTAACACATTATCAAGAACCATTAGTATGGGGCATGGGTGGAGTTCAAGTTGCACTGACGACATTGGCAAAGAACAAGACTTCAAGAATACATAAAGCACCCATGAAAATGTCTCAACAAGCTAATGAAGTGTTGGAAGTACTCATTGGTCTACGTCAAGAAATCTGGAAGGTCAAGAAACCTAAACAACCAACTAGAACATGTCCATTGCAAAAAAAAAAGAGGATTCAACAGAATGTGGAAATCATTGAACAATCTACTTATTATTCCATGCAAGAAACTTTTTTTGCTAACAGCCTTGAACAAAAGATGAAGCTGTTCATTGAAAGAGAGCTGCCAGAAATTTGAAGTGAATTCAGAAGGTATATGTGGAACAAAGGATCCTAACAAAAAAACAAGACTATCAGAAAAATGCTTATTTGTGTTTTACCCACTATATAAGACATTTGACTAGGCGTATCATAAAAAATAACTATGGATAGCATGAAGTAGAATTCTAAAACACATGCCCTTGCAGAGCTTATGCATGAAACAAAGGTGGTGATTCAAATAGAATAAGGAAATGCTGAATGGTTTAAAATTGGGCAATATGTCTGTCAAGTTTGTATAATTTCACCATACTTACTGACATACAAATGCTTATCAAATAATTTTGGAAAGCGGAGTATGTGAAGAAGGGGGAATCAGGATTGGAGGAAGGTGTTATGCAGATGACACTTTGAGGATTAAGATGTGTGTGATCCAAGCCATGGTATTTTCAATTGCTTCAGTGCATATAAAAGTTGGACATTGAATAAAGAAGACTGAAGAAAAATAAGTGTATTTGAATTGTGGTGCTGGAGAAGAATATTGACAATACTATGGACTGCTAAGGGGATAAACTGATATGTCTTGGAAAAAAGTAAACCAGAGTGCTCTTAAGAGGCAAGGATGGGAAGACATCATCTTCCATACTTTGGACATGTTGTCAAAGGAGACCAGTCCCTGGAGACTTGATAAATTGGAGGAACAGCAAAGGAGGGAGAGGCCTTCAATGAGATGGATTGACTCAGTGGCTACATCAACAAACTCAGACATGGAAACAGTTGAGCAGATGGCACAGGAACAGGCAGTGTTTCCTTCCGTTTGCATAGTCACTATGAGTTGAAGTCCACTCAATGGAACCTAACGACAAAAACAACATGCGTCCCTTTGATAAATATCCACAGGGCACACCTCTCCATCATGAACTTTAGCCCAAAGACACTCAGCTCCCATTTCATTGATACGAAGTTCCCAAAGGCATCTCACTGTATAAGCAAATTATCTGCCCAAAGTTACTCAGATTTATGTGCTGCATGAACTGGGAAACCCACCACTTCATCTCACACTCTGCCTCTGTGATTGTCACTCTTCCGCCATTCCTCTGGGATTATAGCTTTCTGCCTCCTAGAACGTGCATCCCAAAGGAAATCCTCTACCCCTGGTTTTTCTTTCTTGATGGTCATCAGAATCCCCTTCCACTTCTGAGATGCCTCATTTTATACCCAGCAAGAGGGCAATCACAATTAATCCTGCTAATAATTTCTAATAGTTGAATCATAACCTACCAGCTTCTCCCTTCACCTCTTTCCCGGATCCTTGGGGGCGGGTAGTGGGGGGCAAGAAACCCTCATTTGGCAGGAGTTACAAAGACTAGAAGTAAAGATCCATATGAAGTAATGTACTGTAACACACTAGTTCTCAGGGTTGTTAAAAGAATGGTGTGCGTTACCAACTCATGATCATCCCATATGCTCGAGAGCCAAACTGTGGTCCATAGAGATTTAAATCTGTCGCATTTCAGAAGTACAGTGCCAGCACTTTCTGTCAAGGCAGTTCTCGGTGAATTATAACCAACAATCTTTCCATTAGTTAATAGTAACATATTTCATCATTTGTGTGGCCCAGAGAGTCCTAAAATGCATTAAAAATGTCAGAGAGTAAATTCAGTGTTAGTCAGAAATAAGCATTGACTGGAAAAATACATATTAGTGACTGAATTTACTTTTATTTAAATCTTTCAAAATTCTGCAGCTGTTTCTGATGCATTGCTGCAGTCTAAAACCGGAGATAGCATCAAACTCAGTCAGCTGGTTTGTTTCAAACTTTCCCCTTCCAAATTAAAATAAAGGAGTTTCTCATAGCATATGACAACATTTATAAGTAATCCTTCTGACAATATAACCATCATGAATTCAGTTTTCAAGATGTCTATAATTATCCTTTGGAAACCTGACCAAAGCTAAGGCTTGTCAAAATCAGAAAATTCTTCCTCTGAGACTCGTCTTTCTCTGGCTGTTCTAAATAAGTGAGACATTAAAGCCACTAGAGGGGAAAAAAATCCTTTTAAGCTTAACAATTTAACAGTTGACCATAATTAATAAGATAAATGAGCAAAACAGAAAGGTAAAATCTAAACAGATAAATTCCATGGAAAATTTACCTTGCCATAGCAACAAAACATTGCAATAAAAATATAAATGTACCAATTTTGCATGACTAATATCTTGAGAAAGATTATAGTAATTAATGCTCCTTTTCATTATGATTAATATGAGAACTTATGTAAAAATAAATGGTGTTGCTAGACAAGTTAAATGAAAGATTATACATATATTTTACTGCATGGAAGTAGTAATCAATTAATTTCAATTCATATAATATATTAATAACCAGTGACAAAGTAAAATAGACTACATTATATTTACTAAATAACATTATGTGTATATGTACCTCATAGGCATACATGTTTATATGTATAATTGAAAAATAATTATCTTATGAAGAAAAGCCACCACATATTTGTCAGTTTGTCATACTGTGATTGCTTGCATGTTGCTTTGATGCTGATGCTATGCCAACCTTTATAAAGTTCATGGGCAAAGCCTTTGAGACCTCATTTGCTGATGTGGCAAGACTCAAAAATGAAGAAGTAACTGCAAGCATTATTACAAAATGTAAATGGAATATATGTAGGATGAATCAAGGAAGATCAGAAGTCATCAACAATTAAAGGGAAAACTTAAAGATCCATATCCTAGTTGTCATTGAACTGAAATGGACTGTGATTCACCAATTTGAATTGTACAATCATATGACCTACTCTGCCAATAATGATAAGTTGAAAAAGGATTATGTTGCATTCATTGTTAAAAGTTATGTTTTATTGCTTATACTTATGTACAATGATGTCATATTATATTTATACATCTACAAAGAAGACCAGTTACTACTATTTACACAATTTCAGATAGTCATTTACGTCAGAGTTTGAGAAATTGAAGATTCTAACCAATTTTTGCAGTCCGAATTTGATTAAAGAAGTGATTGATATGGATTAATGATTACTGGTGACTAGATTGCAAAATTAGAGACAAAGAAGGTGATTCGGTAGTTGAAAAATATATCCTTGGTGATAGAAATCATTCAGGGGATAGCCTGTGACAATTCCACAAAACCCATAACTTATTTATGGAAAATACCTCTTCTCAACAATACAAATGGGGATTATACACATAGACCCACCTGGATGAAGTACATAAGAGGGAAATCAGTTACATCAGTGAAGAGAGATGGTGGTGAAACTTAGTATTATAAGTTAGGAAAAGACGAGCAGCCTACTACTGAACAGATAAATCCTTATATGCAAATGCAAAATGAAGCAGAAGAAAATTTATACAGGTCCATAGGAGTCAAGGTGCAAATGTCTCAAGAATACATTCAATGCATTTCATACAGATAACTGATGACTAGAGAAGTTTTAGGACAACAGAGGAGCTACAGGGCAACATCACGGACAGATCAATATGCCTTAGAAAAAGTAAAGCCAGAGTTCTCCTTAAAGACTGGGATAGCAAGGTTTCATCTTATATTTTTTGGACATGTTTTCAGGAGAGACCAGCCCCTGAAGAGGATCTCAGGTTTGGTGAGCAGAGGGACAGTGAAAAAAGTCCCTCAATGAGATAGATTGATACTGTGACTACAACAAAGGGCTCCAACAGAGGAACGAACAACTATGAGGATGGCCTAGGACCAGGCAGTATTCTGCTATGTTGTGATACATGTCGCTATGAGTTGGATTGGAACTGATTTGATGGCATCAAACAACAGCAAAGACATGAAAAAGAAAGAAAACAAAGGGCAGTTTAAAAGACAGGTAATGTGGAGGGTGGGGGGATGATGTCAAAATAAGAAAGAAAACAAACACCACATGGCAGAGATCCTGAAAGTGACTCTTGAACATAGAGTAACTAAAGTGAATGGAAGAAATCATGAAAAAAAAAAACTACTATCTAGAAGAGGAAGCGTTAGGTGGTTCCATAAGAAAAATATTACAATGAAATGTGAAAAGGCCTGGACTTTAAAAAAAAGAGAAAATACACTTGATATCTCTCAAGCTGAAAAAAGTTAAAGAAACAAAAATCAAGCCTTAAATTTTCATCTTAAACATTTCTAATATTAAATAATGCAGGAAACCCCACAAGACAATGGAAAGAATACATAAACTCATTATACAGAAACGTTCAGCCATATCAAGGGGCAGAATTTGATCAAGAACTGATACCACTGAAGGGAAAGGTCCAAGCTGCCTTGAAGACATTATCCAAAACCATGTCTCCAGGAATTGACAGAATGCCAATTAAAATATTTCAACAAACTGAGAAAACACTGGAGGCACCCACTAGTCTATGCCAAGATACTTAGAATACAGCTACCTGTCCAAGTGAATGGAAGAGATACATGTTTGTGTCCATTACAGTGAAAGATGACCCAACATACAGCATAAAATAAACATAAAGTATAAAATATTTAAACAATAGTAATAATGTCCCGTGGAAGTAAAATTTGGCTGAAGATTAAAAATTGGTGGCAACTCTACAATGACTGAGAGTTGGATTCAGACAAGACTGTTGAGCAAAGAGCATCAATGGATCTTGACTGAAATCAGAGCATTAAAAATGTCTGCTTGTGTTTAATTTACCAGCAAAACGCATTGAAGTCTGTGGATCATAACCAACTATGAGAAATTCAAATCATTGTCTTCATGTGGAATCTGTATATGAACCAAGAAGTGCTCTTCTGAAGCATTCAAGGGAATATGCATGGTGTAAAAATCAGAAAAGGTGTGCATCAAGCTTGAATTCTGTCACCATACTTACTCCGTATATACAGTGATCAAATAATACTAGAAGATGATGCCGAGAAAATATGGCATCAGAATGTTCATTAACAACCTGTGACATGCAAATAAGACAACTTTGCCAGTTTATGGCCAAGAGGAGCCATTGCTTTGAAGCAATTGCTAATGAAGATTTAAAAATATAATCTTCAGTATGAACTATAATTCAATGAAAGAAAAGGGAAATTTGCAAAACTGGGCAAATAAAAAAATCATGACAAAAAGAGATAGAAATTTTTAAGGATAAAATTTCCTTTGAAACCACAATCATTGCTCATGGAATCAGCAGTCAAGAAATCAAATGATGTATTCTATTGATGAAATCTGCTACATGAAACCTCTTTAAAAAGTTACAGAATGAGGAGGAAGGTGCACCTGATCCAAGTCATGGTATATTCATCAGCTTCATATGCATATGAACGCTGAATAGTGAATAACGAATAATGAATAAGACCAGAGAAAACATGAAACATTTGAATTGTGGTGTTGGTCAAGGGAAAAATTTTGGATGTACCACGGAGAGCCAGACAAACAAACCGGTCTTCAAAGAAGTTCATCTAGAAGGCACTTCACAATACAGGATGGCAGAGGTCCCTCTCACAAATTTTGAACCTATTGTCAGGAGAGACTAGTCCCTGGAAAATCATACCATGCTTTGCAAGTAGAAGGTCAGCGAAGAAGAGAAAGGTCCTCATTGAGATCAAATGAGAGAATGACGGCAACAAGGGGCTCAATTAAGCAACCACATTCTTGTAAGGATGGTGTGGGGATGTGTATTACTTTATTCTGCAGCAGGAAGAGTTGCTAAGAATCAGAACCAACTAGGTGGCACCTAAGAATAACAGGCACCTCTATAATAGTAGGAACCTCTATTTATTTTAGAGAACCCTTCCTGATATAGGGCTTGATATGTCATTTGGAATTTTCTGAGTCTTGTACTTGTCTAGTCATAATACAAAAATAAGATATTCCATCATAAGGATTCTTCAGGAAATTAAAAGACAGACACATTAAACTTCATTGCTAACAACTTATTTATAAATATTAGCAGCCTAACCTATAGGACAGCCTAGAACTGCCTTCACAGGGTGGCAAGGCTGGAATCTTTATAGAAGTAGCCTGCTCCATCTGTCTGCCAAGTGGTGGCTAGTAGATTTGAAACACTGAACGCTTGACTGCCAGGTGGTTACTGAGCGAGTGCTCCATCAGAAAATGGCAGTGTGACAAATAATTTTGCCTAAACACATACTGATCTTATAATAAAATGATAATTATAGTAATAAATAATAGTAATAAAATAATTTAGACCAAAGCTGTAACAATATATTTTTATAAAATGTCGTCTAAATGATTGTGCCAAGATGGCACATTATTTTATCAACAACTAAGTATCCCAGACTGAAAAACAGGAAAAATACATCTGTCTTGGAAGTCGTAAATCCAAAGAGCTCCTTAGAGAGAAGGATGGCCTGATTTCACCTTACAGACTTTGGATATGTTTTGGGGAGAGACCAGTCCCTGAAGAATGAAATCATGCTTGGTACATTAGAGGGCCTGCCAAAATACAGGAAGGCCCTCAAGGAGATGGACTGACACAGTGGCTGTTGCAGTGGGTTCACGCTTAACTGCAATTGCGAGGAGGCTACTGGACTGGGAAGTGTTTTGTTCTGTTGTGTTTAGGTTCTGTCTCAGTGAGAACTAACCCAGTGACACCACCGACACAAACAGCAGCCATCACTTACGCATTTGTCGCTGGGGAAAATCTTTTACATTCATAACCTGGGCAGGCTCAAGTCACACACATGCAGTTGGTCTTGTGTGTTTTTGCTTCTCATTTTGAACTATTTAGTGACTTTTAATATTTAGAAGAGTTTCACATACAATGCATATGCCTAGCTTCTTTTGCGAACAGCAACAAAAAAAAGCAGATCTAGGAACAAATGCCTGTAGTTTAATAGTAACACCTCTCTTTATACAGTATATAAAGACTACAGTTCCCAGTCAACATAATCTGCTTGGTTCTTATAAGCATTTGAGTTTGAGGTTCTCACTGTAACATAATATGTCTTTCTCTTATTTTAAAATACAATCAAGGCATAGACACATAATCTGCAGATTAAAATAAACCAGCCAGTATTATAGCATCACTTTGCAGAGCATTTTCATCTATGGCTTGTAGATGTCAAACTTCAAATACATCAAAAGAAAAACAAAGTGAATTTTAACCAAACTGAAGAAGAAAACTTGCATTTCCCCTATGAAGTCTTACTGTGTTATGTTTCACAATGGAATATATATTTTATGAATATTACCTCTATGAAAAGGTAATGCTACTGTTACATTATATAGAGGGTACAAGTTTCTGGTGACTCCTGACAGTTGTGATGACTCAGATGGAGAATTCCATTTGGCCTGATGACTCTACTCTTACAACTTAGTGCAGGGCCCACAGGCAACCACAGTGAACTGAAAGATGGAATCGTTGAATAGCCATAATATTACTTGTGATGGGTAAGAAACTGGACAGCTAACTTCATCTGACAGGTAGTCAATTCCTCAGGCTTCAGTTTGTGCTTATCTTTGGGGGATTGCAATCTCTGACTAGATCAAAGGAGCTAATTAATGATGAATTCTGTTTTAGGGAAGTAGAACTGACAGCTTAAGTCTTACTCAGTTTTGACAATTTTGAGTCAAGAAATTTTCCATGCCCCATCAGTAAATATGGAAGCATACAAACTGAAGTTCCCTAAATAGTTGCCATAAGAATTGCATTTTTAGAAATATTATCCTCCAGATATATCTTTCATTTACTGGAAAGATATTTATAAATGATAATCACATAAATGGTGTCTATTTTCAGCAACAGAAAGAATCAAGAAATAACAATACATGCAGACTGTTAATGTTACTAAAGTATAAATTTCATGAAGTCAGGGATTTGGAATTATTTTCTTGATGAAGAGCCAGAGACAGCACTTTTTCCTATCAAAAAGTCCACGTAGTAAACATTTTAAGCTTAGCAGATCAGAGGTTTCCCATAATAATGACTGCACTTTGAGGTAACCATAGATAATGCAAAAACAAATAAGCAAGGCTATGGTCCAATAAAATGTTATTTACAACACCATATGGCAAGTTGTATTATATTCAAAATTCACAGCTCTCCAGCCCTCACTAAAAGGAATCATAAGTTGGCTGTCATTAGGTGTCATTCAGTCAGTTTGGATACATAGTGACCCCTTTTACAAAACATTAAATCAATGCCTGTCAGTGCGCCATCATAATCATTACTGTGTTTGAGCCCCTTGTTGCTGCCCTGAGCCAATTCATTTCATTGACAGGCCCTCTCCTAGGCAAATCATAATGTACTTCTCCAGAGATTTAATTCCTTCAGATGCATGTCCAAGTAAGTGAAATAAAGTCTTACTCTTCTTGCTTCTAAGAAGCAGTCCAGCTGTTCTACCAAAAAAAATGTTTGCTTTGCTGGCAATCCATGGTATGTTAAATAATCTTAAGCAATAGATACTTTTGTTTTTAATTTGCCTACCACTCTCTCATAAGTACCTTCTTATCCCTCTACTAAGTAATACCAAAGTCAAAACCCCATGCCAACAAGTCAGAGTTGTTAGATGCCATTGAGTCAGTACCAACTCATGGTGACCTTATGCCCAACAGAGTCCTAGGTGATTCTCACAATTGTGAGGGTATTGCTGAGCCTCTGCCCGAGCCTATTGTTGGAACCATTGTGTCAATCCATTCATTGAGGTCCTTCCTATTTTTTGCTGTCCTTCCACTTTACCAAAAACAATGTCCTTCTCCAGGATTGATTTTTCCTGAAAAAATATCCAATGTGTACGGAATACACTGGGCTGACTCCTTCCAAGACAGATAATTGGTTTGTCCTTAAGTAGTCCATGGTACTTTCAATATTCTTGACCACCACAATTTAAACGCATCTATTCTTCTATGGTCTTCCTTATTCAGTGTCCAACTTTCATGTGCCTATGATGCACTGGAGAATACCATGGCTTGGGTCATGCAAACATTAGTCCTCAAGACAGCACCCTTGTTTTTCAATATCCTAAAGTGGTCTTGTGCATTTACCTAATACAATACATCTGTCTTTGATCTCTTCACTGCTGCCTCCATCAGAATTGATTGTGAAATCAAGTAAGACAACATCTTTGGCAACTTCTACCTTTCTCCATTTTTCATGTCATCTATTGGTCCAGTAGTGTGGGTTGTGGTCTTTCTAACATTGAGTTTTAATCCATATTGAAGTCTGTGATGGCTTGATCTTCATCTCCAAGGGCTTCAATTGTCTCTCACTTTCCATAAGCAAGGTTGTATCACATATATACCACAAATTGTTAATAAGTCTTCCTTCAACTCTGATACCCAACTCATCATGTAATCCAGTTCCTCTGATGGTGCTTTCAGAATAAATAGACTGTAAAAGTACGATGAAAGCATACAACCCTGATGCATGTCTTTCTTGAATTTAAATATGTAGTAGTTTTCTGTTGCATTGCTGTCTCCTGATTTATTTACAAGTTCTGAATGAGCACAATGAAATGCCCTGATTTTTTTTCTTCAAAGTTTATCTACAACTTATTATGGTCTACACAGTTGAATGGCTTTACATAGTCAATGAAACACAAGTAAACATCTTTCTAGTATCTCTGCTTTAGACCAAGATCCACCTGACATCAGTAATAGTATCTCTTGTTCCATGTCCTGTTCTTATCCTGACCGAACTTCTGGCAGGTCTATGTCAATGTGTTGCTATAACCATTGTCAGGTGATATTGCACAAAAACATTCATGTGTGATATCAATAATATAGTTCTATCATGTAAGCATAATGTTGGATCACTTTTCTTTGGAATGGACACAAATATGGACCACTTCCATCCAGTTGGCTATGGTGGGTAGCTAACTCAAACCAATGCTATGTAAGCTTACTGAGGATGTAAATTTCTACAAGAGCAGACAGCTCTTCTTTCTTCCTCAGAGCAGTTGGTGCAGTCAAACTTCTGACTCTAGTGTTAGCAGCCCATGACTTAGCTGTGAGTGTCACCAGATCTTGTCTACTTGATAACATTTACTGAACAGCTACTCTACATACTGATAAGCCCTACACAGATACTACTGAGAGTAATTTTTTTCCTAACAAAACGATGACATGGTTGTTGTCATTATTCCCATTTTCCAAATGTGACACTCGGGCATTAACAAGCTGCCTAACGACACAACTGTCCTTGCTGGAGAATGTTAATTCTATGACCTCTCTATCTGATAAATAGGTCATGCCAAAAAATGGCAGGCAAATTCAGAATAATTGTTCTTGCCTCACAGAAAAGGAGAACAGAATGCAAGTGAAATTCCCAGGTTTGGGCAATCAGGGTACTAAGTTACTAAGAGATACACTATTTTTGATCCATGTGTAGTTAGCTTTCACACTGTCTTCCAATTAAGTCACTACCATTGCCAAGTCAAAGCAGAGGCTTAGGAAATTGTACCTCCAGGGCATTCTTTTGTTTTTAAATTAAATAACTTCAAATTCTCACTCTTCCTGTTCTATGTAAGTGTCTCCCCCTCTTACTCCTCACTGTGAATGAAGGCCAATATGTAGACCTATGATGCCAGAATGAGGATTAGATTGGTGTGAGCAATCATGGTTAATTTACTAATGGAGGATGAAGTACTGACATAATTCAGAAATAAAATTTTAAAACACTCAAAAATTAGCTCCATAACAAACTAAATATGATGAGAAACCAATTGACAAGCTCCTCCCCCAATAGCCTGGCTTTTATTTAATTTTATTACAAGATAGAAACATAGAAGGCTATAAAATGTCTCCAAATGATATCTGGCCTTTAATAGTACATTCATAACATCTTCAGGGAGTCTTTCTCAACTGCTATATGATTTGCCTGTAAGCCTCCCACTCACAAAGTAAGCCAGCGCTTCCTCGGATTTCTGGAAATTAGTGGCCTAAACAGAGGTGTCTCACACCAAAGCAAACTAAATCAAGTATCCTTAGCAAAACCATCAAGAAAATTTGAGAATTGAATCCTCTGGCCAAATTCTCTGACCTCTTCTGGGTGCTAAGAACACAAAGTTCTCAGTTGTCATAACCATTGTCCTGCTACAATTTATTAGAAATGTTAATATTTTTCTCCAACTCAGGTAGATGTTTTCACATTTTTTTCTCCAACTCAGGTAGATGTTTTCACTTTTCATCAGGACACATCTTATTTGTTGATGTGCACGTTTACTCTAGTGCTTCTACTGCTTCCTTTTCCCCCATAAAAATCAACTAAATTTCTAGTTTCAAGGAGAAAAACTAGTACAAATATTACATACATATTTGTAGATATGTGTGTGATAGAAATTTTTGGTTATAATCAATAAACTCTAATTCTAGATTACTTAAAAAGAGAGATTACTGTGGGAGAGTACTTCCCATAGAATTCCTGGTAATTTCAGAAAAAAAAGAAGGTCTTTCACAATGGTCTTTCACAAAGAAGGTCTGTTACATCAATGGGCTTAACCCTAAGGACAATCTTGAGGACAGCACTGGGCTGGGCCATGCTTAATGGCACCTTCACACTCACATAATACGTAGGGAGAGTACCAGGAACTTCTTTGCTGTCTCATTAGGGAGCCTCCAAGAAAGACAGTCTCCAATCTGCTTGAGTTAGCTTATTTTCTTCTCTCTCATTCTGCAGAAGATTTATTTCTAGAAGAAAAATTTACTTGACTTGAATTGAGGTCCTGTCCCTGTTCTGAGAAATTCTTAGGCAGCATAAATAGTACATGTGTCCTGATGTCATCAAAAGGCTGAACGTTTGTGTCCACCCAGAGATGCCTTGGTGTGATGATTCAGTTCTGAAAAGCCAGAGGCTAACAATGCTATGAAGTCTGCTTCTCCTTTAACACACATGATGCTCCAACTAAGTTTATTTGACCCAGTCTGTGAGTATATAAGGATCATGAAGACAGATCTGGAGGAAGAAGTCTGCAACTGACTCCACGATATGTTCGACTTCCATAATGGGGAGGCAGAACCCTCTGAATGGCATTCCTTCCAAAACTGCACATATTGGGGAAAAGGTAAGGCCCGCAAAAGGAATTCAAGATATCATTAAGAAAGCAGGTCAACTATTTTTTATCTATAGTCTTCTTTTAGATGTTCCCAACAGCTCTGTGAGATGGGAATAAAAAGCATCATTATCCTCACTTTCCACACAAAGGACAGAAGCTAAGTAACCCAGTTTATCTGCTAGTATACATCAAAGCAGGGCTGACACCTGAGTCTTCTGACTGATAGTTTATTCTAGCTAAATTGGAAATTAAACAACTGATAAAATTTTCCTAGTATATCCACTTCTATGTACAGTGTATGTACCATATGCAGGGTGTCGAGGAACATTACCCACTCACAAGTTTAATCAGCCTGGGAAACATCCCCCAAAGCTTCGTGCATGTATCCCAGGACAGAAAGTAATTGTCTGTATTTGGAAACCATGTTTGCCTCTTACTTGTTGTGGGACTTCTATTAGGACCCTTAAGTATTTGGGTCACTGCTTCCTCCATTACAACATATGGGGAATACTTTTCTTGTCCACCTCCTACATTTATATAATGGAAAATATATAAAATATATGCATAAGTCATTTTTAAAAACCTTTACTGACTTTTTAGTATTAAGCTTAAATGGCTATTTGCAGACCTGATGACCCTACAGGCTCTTGATTCTGTGAGTCACATTTTTATTATACTTTCTTTCTAGAGAACTTTCTTTTGAATGTGACCTCCTTCTTCACAGGACCTTGGAAAATGCCTATGGACTTATTAGTACAAAAAGTAGCATTTTCAGGACTTCCAGCCAGAAAGAGGGGCTTAGTCAGATGCACTACACCATTCCTCTAAGCAAAGACCAGGGGAACTAAGGGAAATAGATAAGGAACCCTAAGGAGCAAAGGAAAGAATAAGGAACTATATTTAACACTTACTGGAAGAAGATGAAAGTGGGTAAAAACAAAAACCAGAAAAATGGGATGTGCTGGTGCACCACAAAGCCATCTTGAGACAAAGACAGCAACAATTCCTGGTGTGTTCATCTGGGTAGACTAGAGAAACACATTTATGAAGACTCATGGGTGAATAAGAAAGAACTTTAATTAGTATTATTCATAATATTGACAGGAAAAAATTAGAAGAACCACATGATAATCTCTATAGATGCAAATAAAGCATTTGACAGCATCCAACACCCATTCCTGTTTAAGACACTCAAGAATATAGAAATAAAAGAAAAATACCTCAATGTTATATAAGCTAAATATGAAAAACCATCAGTAAATGTGGTAGTCAATGGAAAAAAATGAAAACAATTCCATTGAAAAAGGAGAAGACATCCCTTGTCCCCATTTCTTTTTAATATTGTATTGGAGGTTCTAGCTAGCAACATAAGACAAAGGAAAAACATCGAAGGTATCCATCTGGGGAAGGAACAGGTGAAATTATCTTATTTGCAGACTATATGATTCCTTTTTTCCCAGTGCTTTTATTGGGGGCTCTAATAGCTCTTATAATATTCAATACATCATTTGTATCACATATATTTAAACACATGTTGCCATCTTCATTTCCAAATAGTTTCTAGTTGAGTCCTTGGTATAAGCTCCTCCTTCCCCTTCTTTTTTTTTTAATAAATCATTTTATTGGGGGTTCATAAATCTCCCATCATGATCTATACATACAATTGTATGAAGGTCACATTTACACACCTGTTGCCATCAACACTCTCCACTTAGACACCCGGTACCAGCTCCGCTATTTCACTTCCCTCCCCCTCCCCCATGAACCCTTAATAAGTTACAAATTGTTACTACCTTTTCATATCATATACCTGTCCAATGTGTCTCTTCACTCACTTTCCTGTTGTCTGTACCCCAGAGAAGAGGTTTTATCTAGATCCCTGATATTAATTCTTCCTTTCTATTCCACCATCCCTTCACCCTCCCAGTATCACCACTCCCACCACTGGTCCTGAAGGATCATCATTCTTAAATCCCCCATGTTTCTGACTCCAGTTTATATCCCCTGATATAACTGGATATGTCTGGCAGAATTGGGATCATGATAGTGGGTGGGAGGAAGCATTTGAGAACTAGAAGAAAGTTGAAAGTTCATTGTTACTACACTGTACCTTAACTGACTCATCTCCTCGCTGCAACCCCTTTGTAAGAGGATGTCACTTCACTTATTGATGGGCTTTGGGTCCCCAATCTGCACTCCCTCCCCATTAACAATGATATAATTTTCAGTTCTTTGATGCCTGATACTGGGTCCCTTGTGTTCGCACAGGCTGGAGTGCTTCTTCCTTGTGGGCTTCATTGCTTCTGAGCTGGATGGCTACTTGTTTAAGACCGCTTGTTTACTTTAAGACCTTGTTGGTCTTTATTTTAAGGCGTGTTGGCCTTTAAGACCCCAGATGCTAACATCGAAAATACCCTAAGATTCATTAATGGAGTATTGGAAGCAATAGAAGAATATGGCAGGGTGACTGGATACAAGATCAACAAACAGAAGTCTCTAGATCTGTTGTACACATCAGACAAGACCACAGAAGAGACAATTAAAAAGATAGTGTCCTTTACAATAGCCAAGCACAAATGAATATACATAGGGATATACCTAGCTAAAAAAAGAAAAGATTTGTATGAGGAAAATTATAGAATACTATTGCAAGAAATCAAGAGAGATCTCAAGAAATGGAAGAATACCTCATGCTCATGGATTGGAAGACTCAATATAGTAAAAATGTCAGTTCTACCCAAGGCACTATATAAGCTCCATGCTACCCTGGTATGAATACCATCATCCCTCTTCAAAGAATTGGAAAAACTGATTACCAACTTCATGTGGAGAGGGAAGAAGCCCAGAATTAGCAGAGAACTCCTTAAGAAGAAGGACAACGTGGGGGGAGGGCTTTAGCATGCATTATACAGTAGTCAAAAAAGTATGGTACTGTTATAATGACAGATACTCAGACCAGTGGAAAAGAGCTGAAGATGCAGAAATGAAAACATCAGCACCCTAGCAATTGATTTTTGAGAAGGGCCCCAAAATTATCAAATGTGAAGTAGATACCCTCTTCAATAAATTGTGCTGGAAAAAATGGATATCTACCTACAGAAAAATGAAGCAAGATCCTTACCTCACTCCATTCACAAGAATAAACTCAAGGTGGATGACAGGTCTTGAAGTAAAAACTGAAATAATTAGGGCCATTTGTGAGGGAATTGGGATAAAACTAAGAAGCTTGACACAGGTAATATGTAGGCTATCAGAAGTAGGGAAGGATACAAATACAGAGGAGTCAAAAATTGACAAGTGGGATTTACTGAAGATATATCACCTGTGTACATAAGAAGAGTTCACCAAGAGAGTCAAAAGAGAGCCCACTAACTGGGATTATTAGTAAAATCTACAATACTTTGCAATACTTACTTTGCAAACAGTTAGAGAAAAAGTTACTGCCCACTGAGGAGGTAGGCAAAAGGTCTGAAAAGAATTTTCACAGGGAAGAAATCTAAATGGCCAATAAACATATAAGAAAATGCTCCTGATCATTAGCCATAATCGAAATTCAAATTAAAACAACTATGAGACACCACCTAACACCTTCAAAGATAGCCCAGTTCAAATAAAGGGAAAGCAACAAGTGTTGGAGGACCTTGCAGTGAGATAAGAGCTCTCATCCACTGCTGGACCTGTAGGTATGTACAGCCTCTATCGAAATCAATTTGGCAATTTCTAAAACAGATGGAAATTGAGATACCATATGACTCAACAATTCCCCTAATGGGCATATAGAAGAGGTAAGAAACAAACCACTGCCAGACATCTGTACTCCATTGTTCATTGCGGCACAGTTTACAATTGCAAGGAGTTGGAAGCAACCCAAATTTTCATCAACAGATAAGTGGGTTAAAAAACTGTAGTGCATACAGACAATGAAACACTACACATCACTGTAAAGCAGTGATGAATGCATGAAGCATACCGTCGCATGGGAAAAACTGGAGGAAATCATGCTAAGTGAAGTAAGCCAAATGCAAAAGGATAAGTACAACAGAAGTCCACTGAAGTAAGCTTTTAGAAAATGCCAAAGGGGCATGGGGAAAATGCTACTGTACATAAAAATTTCTGGGATGAGTCCAGTAGTATGGGAGGGGCCAGACCATATCCAGCACTCCCTATGGTAGCCAACTAAAAAGGGTTGGGGGGATAACAATGTGTAGCAGGGGGATAGGGCACTAACCCATCCAAGAGGAGGGTATTGTTTATATCTCCACAGGGAAAGTGGGACTGGACTTACATGCAATGTTCCAGGATGGATTGCAGTGTCATAACATGAAGCCGGGAGCCAGTGGAGGGGTCACAGAGACCAGCCCCAATCCCAAACATGAGGACAGCCACTCATCCCTACAGAAGAACTTATTTTAGAGGGAAGCACTGAAGCTCAGGGCAGAGGGACATGTCTGAACAGAGCACATAGGAGAAAATGAAGGCAGAGGAAGAGAGAGCAGAGCACATCTTAGCCCACCAACCTTTAAGGACTATGTCCCCACAACACCAGTAAACTCACAGAGAAAACCAGATGGTCAGCTCCACTATGAGATACGATGTCCCTTGCTGACCCAGCCCTGTGGGAGATAACACTGGAGACACAGTGTCAGGATTGTACCCAATCTGATCCCACCACACAGAGAAAAACACTAAGGGCATGCAGCAGAGCAACAGGGGAAGCAGATCATGGAGGCCCTGAGGGAGTGCCAAGGACAGACTTTGGGGCCAGGGAATTAATCCCCATCAGACTTGACTGGAGGTCACACCTAGAGGTAAACAAAGAAACCTAGAACTATTTATAGGGTTTTTTAAATTATATATATTATACTATATTTTCTGCATTACAAATCCAGCTAAACCAGAGGATATACACTGGTACAGACAGGTGCCAGAAACATAGGGGATTTAGGACCAATGGTGAGAGTGGCGATACTGGGAAGGTGGAAGGAAGATGGGGTAGAAAAGGGGAACTGATTATAAGGATCTACATATAACCTCTTCCCTGGGGTATGGACAATGGAGAATTGGGTGAAGGGAGACATCAGACAATGTAAGCTATGACAAGGTAATAAAAATTTATAACTTATTGAGGGTTCATGAGAGAGAAGGGAGAAAGGAGAGAATGGAAAAAGGAGGAGCCAATACCAAGGGCTTAAGTAGAAAGAAGCTGTTTTGAGAATGATGATGCTATCAAAGGTACAAATGTGCTTGACTCAAAATGGGCTTATTTATGGATTGTGATAACAGATGTATGAGTCCTAATAAAATGATTTTGAAAAAGGGATGGAGCTTTATATACAAGAGCAATTGAATATTGAGAAAACATCCCCACCAGTCCAAATCAAGTCCCTAAATCTGATACCAATCTAGAAATTCTCTTCAGACTCACAAAACACTTGCAATGATGCTGATTGGAGGAAAATCACAGGGCACCGGTTTGAAAGTATTGTGGATCCAGTGGTGGTGTAAGCATTTCAGCACTAGCAGGAGTCTCCATGTGGTTACTTCAGGTCCAAAACTCTGACTGCCTCAGTGGAGCTTCATGTGGCTTCTCCTCAGATATGTCTCCCAGGAACTGAGCAGAGAGAGAGAGTATGTTTCCTCCTCCAAGGAGGAATACCACAGTTCCCAGAATTCTCAGAAGAAGGTCGTGCCCAAAGCAAGACTTCATTGATTACTTCCTGATTGACAGGCTAAACTTCACACCTCCATGCGTAATCATCAAATTGACAAATTATGTAACTACCACACGTGGTGAGGAATATAGAAAACAATTCCACAGAATTCCCAATAGGACTTAGACAAATCTTTAACTGTCCTAGATATGAAATGAAGCCCCAATTACCGACTGCAAAGAATAGGAAGAAACATAGCTTTCATTCCCCTTCCCACATTTTGGAGACACGATTTCCCCATCAGCAGCCATTCATCAGTCTACTCTGAGTGGCATGTCAATAAGTGACAGATGTTCACACAGTACAGCTCCAGCTGGCTTTCTTATCCTTTTCACCTGCCAATTCCTACTTAAATCTCCTTTCACCTTCCCCTGTTAGGTGCATGTGTGAGCTAGCAGCATTGTTACCGTGTGCAGACCCACCCACTCCCCACCCAACCCAATTGGCATTGCCTAAAAGAACAAAACCAGTGATAGTCATAAATGTAGGTGAAAGAATTTTAAATCAAGAAGTACTGTACATCAAGAAGGCACCCTGTCTAGTCCAGCTCAAGTTCATGGGTCCAAAACTAGCTAGTGCTCTCTTCAGACTCGTGGAGTTGCAGGCCAATGGTATCAACAGGTGAATGTAGAAGCAGAGAGATCCCAGGTCAGTGGATGCAGTCTCATGCATTCAAGGTTGGTGGGAGCATAGCAGGGTGCTAGCAACTCCCAGAGTTAGCAGCCCACAAGGGGTAACCACTGGAGGCAAACAGAATTCAAGCAAGCAGGCCTTCCTTATTCAATGTTCATCTTTCATAAGCGTATGAAAGTCCTAGTCCTCAGTGTAAGATCCAAACTTTTTAACACTCTCAAGATGTGTTGTACAGCAAACTTATCCATTGAAATGCATTGCTTGATCTCTTGACTGCTGCAGTATTTATTATGAATCCTAGAAAGATAAAAATCTCTGACAATTTCAATCTTTTCTCAGTTTATCGTGATGTTACACATTGGTCCAGTTGTGAAGATTTGTTTTATTTTATTGACACGTTGCAATCCATACTAGACATTATAATCCTTGATCTTCATAGGTTTTCCTCATTTCTGCAAAAGAAAGGTTGTATCAACTGCATATCGCATTGTGTTAAATAAGCCTTCCTTCAAACCCAATACCACATTTTTCTTCATTTAAGTTAACTCATTTGATTATTTGTAGAGAATACAGATTGAATAAATATGGTGAAAGGCTATACCCCTGATGCACACTGTGCTTGTTACACAATTTCATGTCAACTTGATAAGTAGGTATAGGAGGGCAGTCTAGCCTGATGATGTCTCCTTGAGGGAGACATGAAGATTCTTGGAACTTCCTCCTTTTCTTCATGAAGGTGGATAATATTCACCTTACTGTTTTTCACCTTACTGTTGAAGAATCACTCGGAGAGCTGGAGGAGACATGTGGAGAGCCACGGCAGAGCTACTTCCACCAGCACTGGATCCACAAGTCTTTCTACCCACCACCCTGTGATCTTCTTGCATTTGGTGACATTGCATATGCTGTGGGAGTCTGAAGAGCAATGTATGGACTAGCATTAGCCATATGGACTAACAGCAGATTTAGGGACTGGGCTGATTTGTTTATTTTTTTTTCCTTAGGAAACAATTGCTCTTCCATATAAAGCTTTTTATATACATATATGCTTGTCCTATATTTGTTTCTCTAGTCAACTAACACATTTGCCTTTACTGATTTTAAACCACAGAGTATGCCCTTTTTCTGTTCACACAACTGTCTCTTGATCCATGTACCAGTTTCGCATAAGCATGATGGAAGTGTTCTGGAATTCTCATTCTTAATGCCATTGATAGTTTTTGTGATCTAAAAAGTCAAATGTATTGGCAAAGTCAATGAAATACAAGTAAACATCTTTGTGGTATCCTCTTGGCTTTCAGGAAAGATCCATCTGATATTAGCAATGATATTCCTTGTTCCAGTCAGCTTCTGAATCCAGTCTGAATCTCTGGCATCTACCTGTCAATGTACTCCTGCAACCATTGTTGGGTGGTCTTCAGCAACATGTATATGTGCACACTTGGATTGGAAGTCTTGTGGATCCAGTGGCATATATGTATATATACATATATATGTAATCCCGAGTGTCCTGGTATTGAATTTTGTTACTCTAGAGAACCCTGCTCAACTCAAGGAACCAGAAAATATTGTGGGTACAGTAATATTTCTATTAGTCTTATGAAATTTGGAGGAAAATGAAGCTATAGGGATCTGATTTTCTTTTTGTTCTTTTCTCCAACTCCTAACTTCAGGAATCTATGTTGAATTGCAATATCTCATTCTCATAATTTAATTTTTTATAGAATGCATTGTTCTAAAATTTTTACAAAAAGAATTTGAACATAATGCTTTAAGAATTTCAGCTGATCCCTGGTGGCATAGTGGTTGAGTGCAGGGCTGTGGCCCATGGGTCTGACAGTTCAAATCTAGCAACATCTCTACAGGAGCAAGGCTGGGCTTCCTACTCCCATCAGGGCAGTGATGCCAAAAAAAAAAGAATTTCAATGAATATGAAAGATCAGGACTTAAGACCAAACCATTTTTGTGTTTGGAAAATTAATATTAGCCCAATTTCTCCAGCTTACGTTAATATTTGTCAGCTAATTCCTCATTACACAGAGGTCAATCTCTAACTATAATTAAATTTAATAAATAGTCATTATAATCTATAGCATGTACCAATGATTAATAATCCTTTGCTCACACATTAATGCATGGATAATATTTTTAAAGCACTTTTCCTGTGGAATGTTTATGGGCAATAATAATAACTATTTGCTGTCAGATATAGTAGAGCAGATAAACAATGTTTAAATGTTGATGATCTAGGTTTAAAGCCAAGTCATATCTTCACCATCATTCTATCTTGGAATGTTTATGCTTTTTTCCTTAAAATCAAGTAGTTTTACATTATTATTGTTTGTGCAATTCTCCATGGAATGTGGTTAAGATTCTAAACTCTTCCCTAAAAACTTTGCATGAGCAGCCTTAAGAAAAAAAAGACCTGTCATTTTCATTTTAAATCATTACCCCCACTTGATTCAGTTGAAGTTGCAATAAGACATAAAGGAGGTGAACATTCCTGATCTCTTCTGACTTCTCTACTGCCACTAGAATCAAGCATACCTCCAAGTTCTGTTCTTTGTTACTTCTGATTCCAACTCTTCCTCCCATAAAGCTGTACATCTCTTCTGGATTTGATCTTTCATTGCACTGGCCACAACGAACACTCACAAATCTGGGAAGTCAGAAAGTTACAACAAGTTGGGATCAGCAACCAGTAAGAATCCAGTCATTGGTATTCTCAGCTAGCAGCCAAATCTGTCCTCTATTAGTCATGTGGTCACCATGTGTCTCTAACTGGGCCTCTGTCTCTGGGTTACATTGTCCCTTGGCCATTGACCAAGAAGACAGCCCACCTGTCTCTCTGTCCCACAGCTTCATAGTCTCAGGTCTGATAAGGAAAAGGTACTCCATAATCCTGAAACTGCTCCTCTGAGTCTCCATGCCATATCTCTGATGTGTCTGGTCTTTTCAGACTGCTACTTCAGACAGAGACCTTGAATGTGCTCTTCTGTAGTACTCAGGGTTTTTGACTTCTCTTTCTCTGCGTCAAAGAAAGGTTCATCATGCTAGCCAGGGAGGTTGTAATGAAAGTGACTAACACCAGCCCTGTTTGCACAACTCCATCCAATCATTTGATGATAGTTACAGAGAGAGCCATTTTAAGAAATGTCACGGGCTGAGCCCCGGTGGCGTAGTGGTTGTGCGCAGGTCTGCAGCCCACTGGGTTGGAGATTCAAATCCAGCAGCAAGGCTGGGCCTCTTCCTCCCACCACCAGAGGGCAGTGATGCTCCCCCCCAAAAAAAGAAGAAATGTCACTCCAACATAGTAATATGATAAGGTTTTTGGGGTTTTTTTTTAATAATTTCATTGGGGGCTCATACAACTCTTATCACAACCCATACATACATTCATTGTATGCAAAGCACATTTGTACATATGTTGCCATCATCTTGCGCAAAATATTTTCTTTCTACTTAAGCCCTTGGTATTATCTCCTCATTTCCCCCTTCCCTCCCTGGACTTAATTTTGAACTGCCTATTAATTCTAGACTAAATTTCAAGAGAGTATCAATTCCATAGCACTCCAGAATTATAGTCAGAAAATTATGGAGAAAATTAATATGAAACATAAGTAATGGAGATGGAAAAGGAGACAGTTGGGTGAATCAATTGTTCCTTCCCAATGAGCACGTGTATATAATGTGTATCATATAATGCTATTACAAAAAACATGAAAAACATTTCAGCCCATATCTTTTTTCTATTTTTATTTCCAAAATCTTACTTTTATTTTGGACTGGGTTGGGGATTCTGGCCTCTAGGTGACTACAGATGAGTGGAAAAGTAACTAAATAAATCACTGGTACAATATAAACCAGAAGGCATAACACAATGTCCAACAAATAGTTATTAAATAGAATGAGTGCATTTCTTAATTGATGGATAATTAATAAATGTAGGCGTGAGAAGGAAAATATTCTTATAGACATTGGAATTTTCAACTTAACAAAACTTTCCTATACCTAATTCTGGCATTCATTTGGGAAAGCTATGTTATGGATGAAAATCTTTCTATTGAAATTTTTCAGTCTGTGATCCTTTTTATTCCAAAAGATAGAAGCTCCAACTTCAAATGGCTTTATGAAATTGAAGAGAGGAACAGAAATGCAGAGATTTAATTCACTTAATGAAGTGAAATTTAATGAAAGAGCACAGAAATGCAGAGATTTAATGAAAATGAAGAAAGGGACAGAAATGCAGATTTTTAACAAAATAGTATGCACCTGAGCAAATTTTATGACAGGCACTGACAAACCAGGGACACAAAAGATGCTTTCAAGATTTTGGCTCTTTTCTTTTCTGTTTATGGTGACAAGATAGCTTTGAGAAGTTCCAAGATTGCATATTCTTTCTTATCCATAATCTTATTAATAGAAAAAATGAAAATGCTTCTATCACAATATATCAAGTAAAAGTCCCCACAACAAGTTGTGAATAAACTTGGTTAACAGTGTAAGCTACACAATGATCCTTGAATTAATTAATGTTTGTGACCAAGAACATAGTCTTACTCTGATGTACACCTACACTAATCTGAGCCACCTGGACAGAGAATTGAGAAACAGCAGTGTTCAGAGGCACTGTTACAGAAGGTAGCATCTTCAAATGTGTTCTATATGGTAAAACCAAGAAAAAACAGTTTTAATGAAAAATTAATGCAGATGCAAATTTATATATTTATTGTAGTATTCTTAGGTTATAAGCATATGTAAATATTTTGCAATTTAATAAATAAGAACTTCAGAAATTTGAGACACTTCTCTTCAGCTCTAAATGGAGGTAGAATAGGGATTTAAAGAATTTTAGACTAGACAAACATTAAAGATCATCTAGTCTAATAAACTGTTGTAATTTAGAAAAAGAAATAAGAATTTGGCCACCTCTAATTTATCTATTCCTTTCTCTCATCACTCCATCTCTCATTTTATTCTCTAGTACTGCATTCCTCAATAGATGCATTGAGCATTTTAAATCGTTCATCCATGTTTCTATATGCTCTAGGTAAAGTGCACGAAGAATTAGTATAGAATAAAAATAAATCTCTCCTTGGTTCTGCTATATATTGATAGGGAGCAGGCAGAAATGCAGGTCAGATTCAGAAGAAGCCATGGAAACTGGTATTAGATAAATTGCTGCACCAGACCTCTTTAGAGAATTGCAAAGTCAGCATGTCACTATAGGGACTAAGGTGTGACTGACACCAGCCATGACACTTTTCATATGTATGCATTGCACAAGGAAAACTGAAGAAGAATTGATGTTCTTTAATTGTCGTACTAGTGAAAAATATTGCAAGTACCATGAACTGTAAAATAAAAAAAATCTCTCTAGGAAAAAAAAATACAGTCAGAATGTTCCTTAGAAGCAAGGATGGTGAGACCTCATCTCATGGATCAAAGTAAGAGCCTTGTGAGGATATCACAGGGTCTGTGGGTATTTCATCTTGATGGGCTGAGGCTTAGGTTCTCTTTCAATTGGAACCGACTCAATAACACCAATGAGCAATCTTGGTAGAAGCCACCAAGACTGGATAAACCAGCCATTGTATATAATTTCACCCTAAATAGCCAAACTACATTGAAAAACAAAAAGTAGGAATCACACTTCCCAATTTTAAAACTTGTGCACATCTATTTAAAAAACACCATCGACTTTACGTCAACTCATAGCAAACGGACAAGTCAGGGTAAAACTGTCCTTGTGCGTTTCTGAGACAGTAACTCTTTACAGGAGTAGAAAGTCCATTTCCGTCCCTCCGGCCCAGCACTTCTGGTGGTTCCACACTATAGACTGAAGCTGGCACCCGATGTGTAAACAGTATACCACCAGTGGCCCTTGTATACAGCTATATTAACTGAAACAATGTTCGGTCTTATATGGAAGGATTAAGAGAGAGATAAGCTGAATTCTATCATAATTAAAAACACCTGTAAATCACAGGATAGCATCAAGAAATTGAAAAGGCAACTTACATAATTGGTGGAAATATTTGGGCACTATATAACTAATAATTATTTGCTATTCAAAATAACTACACTCACTCATGCCAATGGATAAATACTCATCTACTAGCCAAAAGGTTACAGGTTTGAATCTTCCCAAAGACACCTTGTAAGACAGGTCTGATAATCTACTTGCAAAAGTTTACAGTCTGAGAAATTTTACTCTGCATACATGGAGTGATTATGAGAAACAATTCAATCCACTAAGTCACCACAGCTAAAGAAAAGTAGATTGAATATACATTTCGTGAAATGGAAAACAGTTTGGCAGTTCCTTGGAAAAATACACGGAGAATTAACATGTGATTCAGCAATTCAACCTCTGGATTTTTACACAAAACAATTGAAAACGGGCATATGTTGCACATTCATGTTTATTGTATCATTAGTCACAGTAGTCCAAATATGGAAATAATCTGAATGTCCATCAACAGATGAATGGATAAATGAAATGTGTATTATTCATGAATAAAGATAAATGACATTCTGACACATGATATGATATGCATGAACCTTGAAATTTAAGAATAAATGAAACAAGTCAGACACAGAATGACAAATATTATATGGCTCCTGGTTCCACCTGTATGGATATCTAGAATAGGAGAAAATGGAGAGGTGAAAGCAGACTACTAGTTGCTGGAAATGTAAGGAAGGTGGAAGTAGGGAGTTTGGGTTTGGGGAACACTGAGTTTCCATTTGGGGAGATGATGTTGTAAAATTGGATCATGGTGATAGTCTTGCACCACAGTGAATAAAATTAATGTCACTGAACTGCAGTCAAAGTTGTTCAAATAATGAACTTTATTATAAATGTACACAATGTCTTGCAATGTAATTTGAGCTATTATTATTTTAATGTGACTACTAGACAATTTTAAATTGCATCTATAACTCAGATGTGTTGCTTATGCTCTGTTTATGTTAGACAGCAAAGGATGGAACACACCATACTCTTTTCAATGTACTGTGCTCTGCATATTGTTAAATTTGCCTGTAACTCTCCTACTTCCCTTTCAATCTTTAAAGTGCAACATTAGTCATTCTATCATTGACTTTCTCTGACTCTCACATCCTCCTGTCCTTACATTGCTCATATTGTGTGGTTAATGCTTAATTAATTAATTAATTAATAATTAACCAACCAATCAAGTAATCAGTCATCTGTCTTCTAGATCCCCTGAAGGAGTCCTGGTGGTGTAGTGGGTTACAAATTGGGTTGTCAATTGCAATGGCAGCAGTTCAAATCCACAAGCCAGTCTGAGGAAGACTGATGGACTTTCTGCCCCCATCAAGATTTACACCCTGAGGAAACGCACAGTGGCACTTCTGCCCTGCTCTCTACGAGTCATAATCTACTCATTGGTAGTGAGGTTTTTTTTAATTTTTCTAAGTCCTCTAAGTTTAGGTATTATGTTTATCTTGTTCCCCACTGCACCCTTAGCACTGCCCTTGGAAGTTGGAAAAACCCAAAATTCACTGCCACGTAGTTGAATCTGGCTTATACAGACATTTTATAGGGTTTCTGAGGCTTGGTAAATCTTTATAGGAGCAGATAACCTCATCTTTGGGCCATGAAGAGGCTTGTGATTTCAAACTGCTGACTTTTCGATTAACAACTCAATGCATACCCTATTATGCCACCAGAGTGCCTTCAGTAATGGAGTTAAGTATTCAATGTTTAACAACAAGGGATAACTTCTTCATAGGTCTCCAAAAAGCATGAGGTCTCCTCTTGCCTTCCAGGTGAAGACTTGAATCCTGTTTTTAAATCTCTGCTCTGTTTTCAGATTTCTGTAATTGAGGATAATTTCTTTTAGCTCCTAAGGTGGCAAGACATTTAAAGATGTGCCAGAGGAAGTACACCCAAAATGGTCCTTAGAATCAAGGATACAGAAACCATCACACACACTTTGGATATGTTCTTAGGGGAGACTCGTCCCTAGAAAAAGACATCATACTTGTTAAAGTATAGAGTCACTGAAAAAGAGGCAGACCCTTGAGGAGAGAGATTGACACAGTGGCTAAAAAAATGGACCCAACTATTGCAACAATTGGGAGGATGAATCAGAACTGCACCCTATTCTCTTCCATGTACACAGGGTCCCTAAGACTCAAAATGGTCTTGACAGCTAGGACCCAGGAAGCAAAACAAGTGAGTGACAATAATAATTGATGGTTACTTACTTCTTCACCTGTGACCCAAGGCAGGGGTTTATCTCCAGAGAATTGAAAGAGGATCCTCTGGTGAAACCAAGGTAGCACATTCCATAGCTAATGGATAGCTGCAATCATAAAGTTTGTGATATAGGCATTAAGATAAATAGCTATCACAATATTTTAAACTCAGGCTATATTTACTTTTCAGCTTTTTAATTATAAAATCAATGGAATGTTAATGATTTAAGCATTCGCTTGTTCACTGGGAATTCCCAAACTCTTCTTTTTAGAGCATAAATTTATAAGTTGCTCAATTTACTAAATTTGTCAGGACAGTCTCCATTAGCAAATATGAATATTTAATGAAAAGAAAATTCAAATAAGCCACTTCTGTAAAGCATGTGATGACTTACTGGAAGAAATAAGATATATTATTTGCACTGTGTGTTCTGCCAGAAACAAACAAGCCAAACTCACTGCCAACAAGTCACTGCCAACACATCGTGGCACTCCTGCGATGGCATGGTTTAAAAGATGCCTCAATGTGTCTTCTAAAGTTGCCGCTTTCTTTGTTGTTTTAGAGTGGCTTTTGCTTGCGATTTACTTGCATGTGTTTTGTGGTTATTATTTGTTTGGCAAAAAGGGATTTCAGTGATCTGTAAAGTGTTTCCTTATACATGAATCACATTTTTTTAATATAAAGTTTTCTCTTTGTTCTGCTGTTTGCTCTCATTAAACCTCGTTGTCAGGGAAGTTGTGTGTGTGTGTGTGTGTGTGTGTGCTAGTGTAAGAGCCCAAGTTAAATTCTATGGTCTTACTGAGTAGAGCAGGGGTTAAGTGCTGGGATAATAATTGATCAGGGGTTCCAATCCAGTGACCACTTCATGGAAGAATGCTGTGTCATTCTGCTACTGAAAAGAATCTAAGCCGTGGCAAATGTGTGGAGCAATTATACTCTACCCTGAAGGGTCTCTAAGTCAGAATCAACTGGATGACACTGCTAATCTGTTTTGTTTGTTTGTTTGCTTGTAGAATTTGATAGATTGTCCGGGTAGACTAGAGGAACAAATTTCAGAGACACACATATAGGTATAAGGAAAGGGTTTATATACAAAAGAAATGTGACCCTAAGAAGGCATCCCAATCCAGTCCAGTGCAAAAACATAAGTCCAATAATAACCCAAATACCTGAAATCAGTCTATAAATTCTGCTTCCGACTCAGGAAGTCACAGGTCAGTGGGTGCAGAATTCTGTACTGGCAGGGGTCTCCCCATGGCTCCTCGCTTCCAGGGCTCAGGTCCATCAACAGCATGCCGCTCCAGCTTCAGAGGTCTGTCTTCATCAAGGCAAAGCCGTGTGGTCTCTCCGCCAGCTACTCCAGCCTCCCAGCCACCGCCATTCTGTGTTGCCTGTGGTTAACATCGGCTACTCAATGGCTCTCTCCAGATTAACAGGCCAGACTCCACCCCTACATTTCAATCATAAAATTAACATAAGCACATGACTGCCACACACTGGTAATCTGTTTTGTTTGTTTGTTTGTATGTGAAATTTGTTGGATCAAGAGAACAAAAATGTATTCTCTTAGTTTTGGAGATTAAAAGTCGAAATCAGTGTCTCAGCCTGTGGAGCCAGGCCTTATCCGTCACCCAGGATATCTCTCAATTCTTGTCCGTCCTCACATAACATCTAGCTCCCCACTGTCTTCATGTCTTTGTCTAATCTTCCATTCTTTAGTGACTCCCAAATAAACGGACTTAGAACTCAAGTTGCCTAGTGTAATGATCTCACTGATGCATCAGAGTAAGCCATATTTCTAAACAGGACAATGTGCACTGATACTGGATTTAAGATTACAGCATGTATTTTGGGGGCACACAATTCAATCCATAATAATTATTGTTTATGCACTGCATTTTACAACTTTAAATGTACCTTCACATATACCATTGCATTTGACCCTCAATGGTAGGATTCATTATTACCAATTTACAGGTACAGAAACTAAGTTAACAGGTGTGTCCAACTGCCATAAGGAACCCCCCAAACCCAAACACCAATTTTCATTGTTTTTCCTCTATCCCAAAGCTGCATGGAATCTGATACTTTGTAGGAAAAAAGGATGACAAAATTCCTAACTTTAACTTGATTTTATCACTTGGATATTTTTTTTCATCTCAGTATGCTTGACACATAGTAAATACTCATCAGGGAGATATATTATCATTCTTTCTTCTAAAATGTAGCTACTAAATAGATATGGAAATTTGTAAAAGTTATTTCACTTATTTTTAAATTGTTTTACTCATAAGGAATGTAATTAGACATCTATTCCATGCACTCAAATGTCATCAAAATCTCATATGCAGCTTTCATGTGTGGTGGTATCTGTATTTTATAATGCTAAATAGGTTTCAGTAGAGTTTTCAGCCTAAAGTGAAGTAAGAAGAAACAAGGAAGAAATAAATAAGTGGTTATTTTCTTCCAAAAGACATCCAATAGAACTCTAACCATTCAATCCATAACTAATCATTAAGATAAGGCAGCATTTTGTTCCAGTCTGCATCAAATTGTCTTCAGTTGGGGCATAATCCATAGCAGTTCACAGAAATAACAAGTCCTTTAAAAGGAACTAGAGACATTTTTACATAAACAGCCAATGTTTACAGATCAAACCTGTCTCAGAACTCCATCACAATTGTCTTACTTAATGGACTTTCAGAGTGAGCACGCATGGGTGAAGTGTGAGTTGTCCTGCTCTGTCAACCACAAGTGATACTTGGCCGTAGACCATCAATTGAAGGCCACCTCTAATTGGCGTGGCTTCTTTTTCTGTCATGCTGTCACGTTTTTGGCATTCTCTGGTGCTTGTGCTAGAATGGCGTTCTTAAGCACCACAATCCTGTAATCCAATCTGCCACCAAGTGTTTCCCCCTGGTCCCTCAGAGTCATAAGCCCACGTCTTATTTATCCAGAAACATAAGGTAAGTGCTTATTCTCCTACTAAATCAAGTGGTTTGTGGTTATCACCCTGAGAAGCAATTTGCTGATCAAGACAATTACAAAGCATCTCATTTAGGAGCTCTGTATTAAATGCCTACTGAGATCTTAATTGATAATTTGATGTTAACCATGAAAAATTATCTGGATAGCTCCGTCTATGGGTGCCCACAGCAACAGTGTGAAGATACATGTTTACGTTTTCACACACATTTCCCAGTGTAGGAAGAATGAAAAATAGCTTTGTTTCATGTGAAATCCCTGACTGTTTTCATGTCAGAATTTGGTTGGGGGCTATATTTTAAAGAGCAGGACAAAAAATCCAGGGACTCCACTGAAAAGAAGATAGCCAAATTAGAAGTCAGGTGAGGACACTTTCCCAGGGCACAAAGATCAGTTGTTCTTTCTTCTCATAAATATGAAAGTATAAGATACTTTCACTGGCATAATGTTCATCACAACTATTACTGTAGTTGCAACCTCTGCTCTTCCAGAGATGTATAAATCCAATAAGGGTAAGAATCATGTCTCCCCCTATTCTGCTAATTATATTATCCTGGTGTCTAGCCAGTGTTGGAAATTTTATATTGACAATTTATTGCATTCATGAATAAATAAAGCACTTCTTAAAACAGTTTCTCAATCTAAATGAAATCCTGACGATGAATCTCATATTCTTTTTTTTCCCTGTCAGTTGCAACAGTAGGTGCTACATACCACTGTCTCTATACAAAAACTTTGGTAGCATCTTGGTTTGTTTTTTTGTCTATGGCAGCTTTTGTGTAAAATCCATTGCAGATACATATACAGGGAATGTTATCTCAGAGTATCCCTCATTAAATCAATGAAATGACAGGACAAAGAGAGAGACTTTATTACTCAAAATGCATGTGTCATAGTCACATAATCTGGCATCAATTTGAGAGGATTAAGAGTGAAGGCGTCTAGTCTTATCAATTGAGTCATAGCCAATGAGGCCTCTGTGTAGACGCGGCCTTCTCCTGAGGATTCTGGGAACTCCTGGATTTCCTCCTTGGAGGTAGGAAAGATTCGCTCTGCTCACTTCCTGTGAGACAACCCTGAAAAACCACGTAGATTTACCCTGATCCAACTCTGGGAACTGGATGAGCCACATGGAAACCCTTGCCAAGGTGGAGATGCTTTCAATACCACTAGATCCACAAAACTTCCAACCAACTCTTCCTGTATTCAGAATCACTGCATGTGTTTAGTGAATCTTGAGAGGACTTTACAGATTAATAGCAGACATATGGGCTAATATCAGATTTATGGACTTGATCTGGACTGGGCAGGGATGCTTTCTCAATATTCAACTGCTTTTGTCTATAAACTTTTTTCTTACACACATATGCATGTTTATGAATTTGTGTCTCCACTAACATAGCATGTGTTTTGATTTCTCCATTTATTGGTATTCTGCTCAGCCAGATTTTCTGAAGGCAAGGATCTTTCTTCAGACCATAGTTCCCACTGCAGTATAAATAAAAGGCCTGTCTTTATATGTATTTTATTTTATATATATTAAAGATGACTTGTAAAACTTCCAAGGTTGCATAATATTGTGTAGTTTGGGAACTATGCAATATGAAGCATGTCCCTTATATTCATAAATGTTGTATATTTTAAGTGTATATTTGCTAATATAATTAGTATAATGTGTTAATTTTCCAAGAGATACAATAAAGGGTTTGAGGCAGAACTGGATCGAGGAGACTGTCAGAGCAGATGTCTTCACTTATGTCAGAAAAAAGATGTGTAGACTCTTGAGGATAGAGTATCTTCTAAGAATACCCTTCATCTGTCTTCCTGGTTCTGGAAACAAAAGATTCCCTTTCTCCTTCCAAGTTTGGAATCACCTGTTTGCAGCTGGAGGGAGAAAGCCTGCAAGGTTGATTATGTTGTAGAATATTTTGCTTTGTTTTAATCCTTCTTGTTCACCTTGTCTGTGCCGATTTGAATGCTAAGGACCACTTCAATATTTTTCCTAAGAGTAGCAGTTAATATATTGATTTTTTGTCTGCCTATTTCAGTTATACACCAGCATTCTGTCCATATCACACAAAGAATCTTGAGTGATTCAGGAAGTGAATTGGAGTCAATTTAGTGACTCTGGATTTGGTGTGGAATTGTGCTTTATATGACACAAATGGCTAAGTCAACAACTATTGAACTGAAAATCTGGTGTTTCAACCCACCCAGACATGCTTCCCCATCTGGGCTTCGTCATCTGCTTCCAGAGGAGCAAAGCCCTGCACACTCTAGGACGTTGTTCTGCTCTGCACTACAGAGATTCCTGGACTCAGAATGAACTGAATTGCAGCTAAAGATACTGTGAAGATTAAAAGAAAAAATGAGTGCTATCTTTATTGATGCAAATATAAGAAAAAAAAAGACTCAGCTTCTGTTCCCAATGACTCCCCTCCCTGCCTCCCACGCCAACCTAACTTGATGTGAATGTAGCCAGGCTAGGCAGTGGCCCTTCTCATCTTCGCACACCACCGCTCCGCCCCGCACTCTCCAGGCGCACTGCTCACTTCCCCTCTTCCCATGGCCCACCAGGCTCTCCGTGTCCCCTTCCCTCTTGTCTCCCCCTCCCCCGCACCCTGAGCACAGGCAAGGCCTCAGATGGCACCCTAGAGGAGGGATCCACGTTATGTGTTGGTGGCCTCCTTGTGGACATTAAAGTCAGAGAATTCTACCTACTCTTCCGGCCATTCAAGGGTTCCTGATCAAGCTCACATCAAGATAACCTGTTGGTTTTGTGATCTTTGACAGCCAGGCAGGAGCAGAAGCTGCCAAGAATGCATTGAATAGTATTCCCTTTGACCCAGAGAACCCGCACACCCTGAGAGTAGAGTGTGCCAAGGCCAACACCAAAATGGCCAAGAGCAAGCTCATGGCGACACCCAACCTCTCCAGTCCTCGCCCCTCATTGAGAGCACACTTCATTGCAGGGCACTCCTGTGTCCTGATGGGGGCTGTTCTGATCCCTGTGTCTCCAGAGTTCTGGGCGCCCTACCCTCTGTACACTACAGAGCAGACCCCAGCTCTCTCACATGCTTCCTTTACCCACTCGGTTGCCACTGCCGCTGCAGCCCTACATGCTCAGGTACCCTGGTACTCTTTCTCTGATGTGACCCAGCAAGGATAGAAGTATCTCGTGCTTTAAACACACCCAGATATGCTTCCCCATCTAGACTTTGTCCTGTGTTTCCAGAGGAGCAAAGCCCTGCACACTCTATGGCGCTGTTCTACTCTGCACAACTGCCAATTCTGCTAATTCTTCAGTAAGTGCTGCCTGCCTCCCAAGTGCAAGACAATCGCCTCTTAGAATCCTGGCTTCCCACAAAGTGGGGCTCCTCTCTGAGGCCACAGAGCTTGCTCCTCTTCTCTCTGGGCCCAAGAGAGTGCTTGAGCTAGACATGGAATTCCTGGGATTGCTCCTGGTCAGCTCTCCAGCCAAGCTTATTCCCATGACACTGGCTGCTGCCCGCTCCCACCCATGTACCCTTGTCTTCCATCAACACAAGCACCCCAGGGTCCCTGAGGACACAGAGGAGGACTGATTCAGCTTCCCATCTGCCCATGGTCACTGCTCCCCCTTCTGGTTTTGCCAATGCAATTTGAAGCCTTGGCCATTATGGGTGACCCTTTAGAAGTCAGTTCTGGGCATCTGTATAGTGGCATGCAGAGCTTCTCCACTTCCCTGTGGGAAGTTGCTGCTCCAGTCAGACCATGGATTTTATTCCTGACTCAGTGGGGTGCTTCCCATTTCCTGTCTCCTTCTATTTTCCCAGGAGGATCCAGAGGCCACCTTGTTGGGGCACCCAGACCACCCCCTGTGCAGGTCTTACTAGGACAAAGCAAGGCCCAATCTCCTTCCAAAACTTATTTTGGTAGCTCTACTTCAAGAAAAGAGTGGCATTTAATTTTGCAGGCTTTCTAGCATGAGTAGAGACATTTATACTTGGGCATATGGAAGTGTACAGTTCTAACTTGGGTGTCACTATAGCAACCGGTTCCGACCACTCATGGCTTATCATTCCTGGTCCTCTTCCCACACCCTGCACCTCTCACCCCTACATCTGCCTGCCCCATTGAGAAACTGCTTCTAGTTCTTCCCCCCTGGCCCGAGCCCCTCCCCGCCTTTCCCCCACCCCACATATACACACTTCCAGGTTGAACAATACAACCAAAACCCAACCAGGATATAGCATTTCCCTTCTCAAACTGGGGCCATTCCCCCAACAACCAGCAACTGTGAGAAACCTTCCTGGCTGTGTTGCTTTTCCTCACTGCACTGTGTCCTTCTTGGCACCAGTCTTTATTCTCCTCAGAGTACCAGACAACCAAAAAATGAAAAGTGCTCTTGTACCCTGTGTAATAAAATATTTATGCATCATAAAGGATTTTTCATGTGTGTGAGCAATTAATGTTTAAACATGTTTTTCACCCTCAGGTGAGTTTAATGTTTAGTTTAACATATAAAGAAGAAAAAATGGTTTCTATGTTCTTCAGCAATAAACCTCTTTTTGTGAGTGAGTGAGTGAATGTATGTGTGATAATGTGATGGGATGAAGCAATTACTGTGCAAGTTTGTTTCTTTTTTCTGCAAGCAGACCCTCTGCTGTAACTGCAACTGCCTTGATGTTTTCTGACACAGGAAACTAGGTGGTGATTCTTAATTTCTGAACCTGTGATAATGTGAAACTGGATAATACATGAAATGCAAAATAAAAGCAAATCAAAGAAAAAAGAGGAAATTATTAATTTCCTGATAATCTAGCTATCAGAATAATAAAATGAGGCTTCAGAAAATATATGGAAAAAAGGATTTTAAAAAATTATGAAACCACTTTAGCACCTTCTGGCAAAGATCCAGTGTAAAAGATAACAGAATATTTTTTCATGAATTTTTGATGTCTCCCCATATATGTCAGAGTTTGTATATATTATATAATCTGCTCAGAGGATTTAGCAAAATTTTAGCATAGTGTTAATACTGAATAAATACTAAGAAGCAATAGTCTGTAATAATCTAGATAAACAAATTCTGATTTTGTGATACCTAAAAAATATTTTACTCAAATATTTGTGACATTGGATGAAAAGAACTTCTTTTGTTGTTGTTTTTTATGGCTTGAATTTGTAAAATTGCTAGTCTTGTCACTCTTTTAGACTCTGTAAAATCTATTTCCAATTTTAAACTATTTCTAATTACTTTTGGGGGAATAGTGTTGCCAAAAGGAAAGCATGTGAACCAGCTTAAGACAGGTATGTATTCAGGACTAAAGTGCTAGTCTCATAAATAATGAAACAAAAAGAGTTCAAAGAGAGCTACTCATTCAGTTAACAGGACAATGCATAAATCAAGATATTCTCCAAGATTGCCCGCATTCCTGCCTGGCTGATAGTCACCAATTACATCTAACCTATGAATATCCTTCCAATAGGTTTTTGTAAACTTAAATTGGCTTTAGTCAGTTCCTCTTAATGACACCTACAGAATTCCACCAGATTAATAAAGCATTATCAATACCTATTTAATTCCGTTTACAATAGCAGCTCATTTTCCTTCAAACTCCAAGAGCAACAAACCATGTCCATTTTAGTAGTATTATGGTTCTATATTATACTTACATATTTTACATGCATGATCTTATGTGTATAAGATTCATGGTAGATGTTATTGTCAATGTGGATGTACAGTATCCCTGTAGGAAATACAACATCTTCCCCATAAGCTTCCTAAAGCTTTGGATTTTATGGAAGCAGACAATCACATCTTTCTCCTCTGGAGTAGCTAGTGGGGTTGATATGCCAAACTATTGCTCCTAACCTTTATTTTCATGATCGAGGAAGTCCTGGATTATAAACCAGAACCATTACTAACTGTGTCTTTAACCCAAAAACCCCTGATTAACCTGCATGCAGTTCGTATTTAGTCTTACTTTTGTCACCAGGTGGCGTGGGGGATGCACATTAGGGTGCTAAGCATTTTGATTCCACAAGTGGATCGATAGGAGAAAGACGTTTTCTGCTCCCTTAAAAGACTTCAGCCTTATCCACAGTTATCAATCCATCTCATTGAAGGTCTTCCTCTGTTCTGCTTCCCTGCCCTTTACCAAGAAGAATGTCCTTCTCCAGGGACTTGTCTGTTCTGAAAATATATCCAAAGTATATAATATGAAATCTTCTATCCTTGGCTCCAAGGAGCACCCAGGCCTTACATCTTCCAAAACATATTGATTTATTCTTCTAGAAATCCAGGGAACTTTCAATATCTTTCTCCAGCCCAATTCAAAGAAATCCACTCTTCTTTGGTCTTTCTTATTCAATCTCCAACTTTCCCATGTGCACGATGCAACCATAAATGCTATAGCTTTGGTCAGATGTATCTGAAGTATCAAAGTCATATCCTTGCTCTTCAATGCTCAGAAGAGATCTTGAGTCGGGACTGCTTCAATGAGTATTGATTGTGGGTCTGAACAAGACCAAATCCTTGAGAACTTTACACTTTTCTCTATTGATCATGACATTACTTGGTGGTCTAATCGTGAGGATTTGGGTCTTAATATACACCGAAGATAGCAATCCTTCATCTTCATTAGCAAGTTCTTCAAGGCCCCTTCACTTTCAGAAAGCAAGGTGCATATCTCAAAACTGTTAATAACCTTCCTCTAATCAGATGCCATATTCTTTTTCCTATAATCCAGCTGCTCCAGTGATTTGCTCAGCATATTTCTTGAATAATGATGGTGAGAGCAAACAACACTGATGAGCAGCATTCCTGAGTTTAGACCATGTAATTCCCCTGCTCTGTTCACAAAACTGCCATTTGATCTAAGTATACTCTTGACAGGAGCACAATCAAGCATTCTGTGATTCCCATTTTGGTCAAGATTACACATAATCTATAATCATCCTTTGCATACTCAAGAAAACACAAGCAAACATCTTTATGGTATTCTCCACATAGAGCTGAGTCATCTGACATCTGCAAGCATACTCATTTTCCAAGGTCTCTTATGTTTTCTGCATGAACTTCTGGCAGCTCCCAGTCAATGGACTACCACAGCTACTGTTAGATGAACTTACTTGTGGGCAATATCAATTATATAGTTCTTTAATTTGGGCATTCTGATGACTCACCTTTTTTTTGAAATTGGCACAAATTTGGATCTCTTCAGTCAGTTGGCCAAGAAGCTGTTTTCCAACTTTCCTCTCATGCAAACGAGTGCTTCTTTTGCCTCTTCAGTTTGTTGAAACATTTCCATTGGTATTCCAACAATCTCTAATAGCAATTTGAACTTCTTCCTACAGGACCCTTGTTTTATGCTCATATGCTGCTTCATGAAGTGGTGAAATTCTGACTACTTCTTTTGGGTACAGTGATTTTGTGTATTCTTCCCAGCTTCGCTTGAGGCTTCCAACATATTTCCAGGGTAGGCGTGGAATTTGAACTTGATTATGGGCAGCATTTTTTGCATGCACTCACAAAGCACTCATTCTTGGATAAGTGCCATCCCTCACCACTGTCAGCTTGTGAGCAGGGTTCATAAGTGAAATCACTTGAATCCTCAAAGCTTCTATCTTATCATTATTTCCCCTAATGCTCTATCTCCAAGTTAGATGGAAACTAAGTAGCATATTGGAAAGATAACGTGACTGGAAGGACAATGAAAGTTAATTGCTCTATTGTACCTCCAGAATTATCTCTTGGGCCATGTTGAAAGGCGTGATCCTTTTTAAAGCAATGAAATGTGTGTATTTATATCTTTTCCACAATCTTAGTAGATTTTATATCCATCAAAAACTTTTATCTATCATTTCAATTACATCAAAGCTTGTTATATGGTATATTTTGCCGAGATTTTGCATAGATGGTTTTCTTGAAAGCTGTGTCTGGATTTTTGCAAGTGATACTGTCTTGATTTTTCCCAAGGATTTCTTGAATTTTTTGTTAATATCAGGTCAACTGAGCTATCATCACAACTCCAAATAAAAACCTTGACTATACTTGTTTTTCAAAAACAAGGCTTAGAAATATCCAGAAAGTTAATGGCCATACTATTATCAGATGGCAGAACCAAGACTAAAAATAACCAAACCAAAAACCAAACTCACTGCTTACGAGTTGATTTGGACTCATAGCCACCCTGCTACTGGACCAGGTAGAATTGGCCTTGTGGGGTCCTGAGTTTGCAACTTTGTATAGAAGTAGAAAACATTGTCTTTTTCTTCAGCAGACTGAAAATTAAATGGTGTTCATTCAATAGAGTGCTAAAATGAAAGAAAGGAGTTTAGCTTAAAATAAAGACATTATAGATCAAATTTTCAAATACCCATATACATTAATATTGAGAAGATAGAACAAAAGCAGCATGGAATATTTACAAAGACTTCCTTGGAGTATTTTGCAGATATTGACAATTTTTCTAAATGAAAACAATATGGACTGTGATAAATTCCAACTGCAGTTACATTATTAAAAATATGTCACAAGTATATAGTAGTGAGTTTAATGAAAAATTATCCTGTAGGCATAAAATCAGATTACACATGATAATGATAATGATAACTGGTTGGCCATAGGCAGGAGAAAATAAGGAAATTAACTTGTCCTGTACGATTGAGCCCATTTCTGGAAATAATTTTGTGAGAAAGTATATTAGTAAATAAAGGAGGGGAAAATAGGACCTTCAAAATATGTTCTTACTAAAGATATTGCCCCAAAATAACAGCTTATGTATTGTGCGAAGAAAGAAAATTAGATTTTATTTGTGAAAATTCAAATTGGTCTATCTTACTGAAAATAATGGAATCAGAGATGTCTAAAGCTGGAAATATCATCATTGTAAAGAAAAAGGAATTTAGAAAAATGAGAAATGACTACACAGAGCTGTAAAGAAAATCAGAATTTAACTTAGGTGTGCATGAGATACACGTTGTGTGATAGTTCGTTGTCATATGCGTGTTGATGAAAATGGTTGCATTTATTCACATTGTAGAATATGATAGGTATTGATTAATTATTTTTCAAGTCTTGGAGTCTCTATCAAATTGTCCAGAGTTGCTCCATCCTCACTGTCTCTGATGTCTTTCTTTCATTTTCCCTTCTACCCATTTCAATCTCTCGACGAAAACTGCTCATCTTGAGACCACCCAAAGCTTCCATGCTGCTAAACCACAAGGTCATTTCCACTTTCCAACCAACTGGTTCGCTTAGCACTACCACCATGACCACCTTGAAATGTTTTCCTTACTGACTCAAGGACACCACATTCAGACAGTCTTCATCCTAACTCTCTAGTCATTTCTTCCTCATTTATTTTTTTTCTGGATCTTTATGTGCTGGAGTTCCCAGTCACCTATTCTTATTTTTGCAAATACATCCGCAAGAACTGTTAGATTAGTGTGATAACTTTAAATATAACACCTATATTTATAATGTCCAAATGTGTGCCCCCAACCCAAATTCACCTATGAACTCTCTAGTTATATACTCAACTGCAAACTTGAAATCTAGTAGACATCCAATGTTACAAATCCCGAGCAACTGATATTTATAGTGCCATCCTTATTTTGTGTTTTTATTTATTTGTCCCACTCTTGGAATGTAGACGCTACAAGAACAAGAATCCAATCTTTCATATTCCATATTCTAACCCCAATGGTCCTTAAGTATTTGTTAAATGAATGATACACAAGTTTTTGTGAGGTTGACCACCACCTGAATACAAGTTATATAGCACCTTATCTAAGGGGCATTATGTAAATAAATATCTAGCTCTTTTGAGCTAACAAAGTGGGCCCGGATCATTTTTGTTCAATGATGAAGAGTAAAGAATTGATGAAAAATTCAAAGACAGTAGAATTTTAGAAATTCAAGATTATAAACTATCTTAAAAGAGAAGATGAAAAAATTTCAAAAGAAAGCGTGAATCTAACATTTTAGCATAGAAAAGTCCAACGAATACAATTAAACACAAAAACAATAGTAATGCATTACAATAAATCATTGTATAAAGCCTCCAAAACAGCCAAGTGAGAAACTAGCATTGTTCTTGTTTTATGAGGGCTTAAGAAATGTTCTCAAATAAAAAGGAGCAGTGGGATTCAAGTTCAGATTTATCTGACTCCAGGTTATTATTTTTTCCCTCTTATGCTCTCTTCTGAGATGTAAGTGAACATTCAGGTAACTATTCTGAAACATTTTTAAACTCTGAAAGTGAAGCTGGTTCCATTCATGATGGAATAGTTTCCCTGAGGGGAGCCAAAAAAGGGCTCAGTGCTTATGGTTATTTAAAGCAAGATGAGACCTAGTAAAAGATGTAGGTCTTGGAACAATTTTGTGCTGGGAGGAAGCTTGGATGGGTTGAATATGGAATTCAGTGTCCCTTTGCCTGAACAGCTCCATCCAAAAATAGTTATCATAGCAAACTCTGCCAATGCTCATCTTATAGTCTCTTATATTGCCTTACTGTTTCCTTGCAGTCAGGTTATTTTCCAAAATGTAAGCTGCCAGAGAAAAAGGGAGGTAAAACTCCCTGTTAATTAACACCCCCCCCCCCACACACACACACCCAGAAGCAGCCCTTAATAAAAATTCTCTTAACTATGACCAGTGGAGCCCGAAGGCAACCACAACTATCTGACCCCGTGGTCTGAGGGCCCAGGCATCTGCCCATCTGGATCTATTACCATCTTCTCAGTCAGGGTCACTCCCAGACAATGAGCACTGCAGGAGTGCCAGAACCAACCCTCTCACACCAGCTTGCTTGAGAATTCTCCCTTAGCCTGAGACAGTCTCCAAAAATTTCACCTTTTATACTCCTGTTCATTCTTCCTAGATCTCTCAGAGGGATTTGCTCCAATTAATCTCATGCATCCTTTGCTCCCTCTTAGCATCTGTTTCTCAGACCAGAATAATTCTGAGGCTCGTGCACTGCGTTATGCTTCTGAGTTTCCCCAAGGGGATTAAGCTTCCTTCGTCCATTATGCCTCATCCAATATGCCTCTGCCTTGTTAAGGGAGTTATAATGCACCTGTTGGTGGTTGACTCCCCTCTTATTATCCCCTCCATCCTCTTATTTGTGCATGTCCCTTGCACTTTCTAATGAACTGCTTCCACTTGAAAATTTGTGTCTAGGGAAATTCATATTAAGATAAATGTTACAGAGATAACAATGTTTATAAATCTGGTAAGTATTACCCATCAGTAACATATGGTGTCACTGTTTTCTGGGTTTCAGGTAGATAGAAATATTTGCATATTGGACAGGTAAAAAAAGAAAAAATCAACAGACACACAGAAAATGGTCATAGCCATTGATCCATATGCCACCTGTGTTCGGTCAGGCACTGTCCAAAATTTCTGTGGTCTCCACCCTGAAAGTCATTGGTAAAACAGATGGCTGATCTATTCTAGGGTTTATTTAGATGCAGAGACTGTACAGTTAGTGGAAGGAAGTGTAGTAAGTGAGCCAAATGGTGGAGTGCACATCTGGATGAATGCTTTGGGCGCCTGGGCATAGATCACAAGGGTTATTACTGTCTTGAAAGAATTGATTGTTAGACCCTTTTTACAAGACATCTGGGTAAGTATTATGTCTCCAAAAGTATGGGTCTTTCTCAGTCTTGAACCCTGTTTTTTTGTTTGTCATCTCTTACTCTTCATTAATATTTCTAGATTACCAGTAGATTAACTTAGAAAGCCTCTCTCCGTGGGAATCACTGCTAACTCTTCAGTTAACTCTCCAAAATTGCTGTGCATTCTCTCTAGGTAAGACTTTTTTCATGCCATTTGCCCCCATCTTGGCATGCCTTGTTAAATGAGAGAACCATTTTTAAAGAAAATCTAGAACTCTAAACAGCAAAATCAACTTTCAAAGCATCTTCTCAAGTGTCCTGCAATTCCAAGTCTAAAAATTTGTGTAAATAAAATATAATCAAAGAGAAGCAATATTATTGCAAACAGGGGTAACATCAATGTTTAATAAGCATGTATGGTGCCAGCTGATAAGCTTTGAACTACTAACTGCAAGGATAGTAACTCAAATTTGCCAGTCACATCACAGAGGAAAGGTGGAACTATGTGTTTCCATAAAGATTTATAAAACCTCCAAAATACTACACTGAATCAAAATCAACTCTTTGGCAATGGAATTTTGACAGTCATATAGTCAAACTATGAAATACTATGTAGCTAGTAAAAGTCAATGGGAAATATCCATGAGAAACTATTGAATAAAAGAAAATTAGAACTAGAATTCACTGAAATTAGTTTAATGTGTATGATATATATACATATATATCCACAGAGACATATTTAAAGATAAGTAGACTAGCAGGGTATCACCTATAGTTATTTCATAATGGTAGAATAGTGATTTTATTCTGTTGTTCTTTCTATGTCCTAAGCTTTCTGCAGAGCCTGGGGAAACCCATGTCACTGTCCAATCAAGGAATAATTAGTGAGAAAAAAAGAATCACCTAGTTATAAGAGGTGGGGTGGGGACTCTGAAAAGAAAATCCGATAAACTCCTAACCTTACCAGGGAAATCTGCCAGAGAAGAACCCTGTAAATTCACCTTCCATTTTCAGAAAGAAGACTAATTCCCTCGAAGACATATAACCGCAAACACAAGTTAATTTACTGAGGCTGAACTTTCTACATACATTTGTAAAATGGACACTTGATTTTCATCATGAATTAAAAACAACTGGCTCCATTGCCTTAGGCTGGTAACTTGACCTCCTAAGACTTTCTGCTCATTCTATTGAAAAATAGTTGCAAAAAGCAAAAGTCTCTGAGATTTTATAAATATTATGATCTTCATATGTGAAAGCTTTCTTTTTAACCCTATCTTAGAACCGATGCTCCTTAACTCACAATCAGATCTAGAGAGACTACAGAGAACTTATGGTTCTATGTTGCAAGTGACAGCTACAGAAATCCTGACAATATGCAGAATTTGCTTGAATGACATCAATGTGGAGGAAGAATGAAGTCTGGCTAGACTATCAGGTCTGCAAAGGGGCAAGGACTGTGTTAAGTGTAGGATCCAAGCAGATAACAACTGGAGACAAGAACCCAAATCAGACCCGTTGCCATCACGTTGATTGCTGACAGAGCAGAACTTCCCCCGAGGGTTTCTAAGGTTGTCAATCTTTATGGAGGAAGATTGCCACACCATTCTCCCAAGGAGTGTCTCGTGAGTTTGAATTTCCAACCTTTCAGCTAACAGCTGAACAGCTAAAAGGTGCACCTAACTATGCTGGCTATCACACCATCATCAGTACTGCAGCTGCAAAAAAAATATCATTCTACCTGTCTGTGGTTCATTCACTCAAGTTACAGTATTCCAAATAGCAGAGTACAGCTCTCGTATCTGTCTGGTGATTCTACCAAAGCAAGAACCTGTAGTGAAAGTGGCTTTCCAGAATCAGTTCCTCAACAGGTGTGTGTATGGAAGGGGTGAAGGTGAAGCTGTTTAATTGGGTGAATCTCTGTTTTTGCAACCAAAAAGACCCCCCAAATGGCCAGGTGAGTCCCACATCAGTTCAACGGAATAATAGAATACTCTGACCACTTTAGTGTTTATAGCAAGTCTGGTTCTCTGCACTCTGACTCGATCTGCTTTGGTGCTTGTATTCCATTGCCGTTGTTGATGAGTGCCATCAAGTCCCTTCCACCCCCAGAGGATGGGGAGTTGGAGGGAGAGGAGAGGACTGTCCCACGGATTCCTTGGTTGTGCTCTCTTTGGGAGCAGAATGTCAGCTCTTCCTCTCTTGAAGCCCTTAGGTACATTTGTACCACCCAACCTTCCAGTGAGCAGCTGAGCATGAACTAGTTGTGTAAGCCGGTTTCTTTCCTATCTCATCACTTCCTGTGAAATGAAGATTACTTGTAATTGTTCTTCCTGTGCCGACAGTGTTCCACTCTGTTTTTGTATTCGAAATTCTATCAAGATCATTTTGAACATATTCAAAAACACAGAATACACTCTCTTGCTCACTTCAACTCTTTAAAACATACCCATTCTTGAGAACCAATTCCAAAGTCAGCATCCCCCTGAGATTTTCCCTGGTGACCATAATTGAAAGAAACCCTGGGGGTGTGGTTTGTTATGCTTGGAATGGTAACTGCAAGATTCCAAAAGACCAGTACTCCATTCTCAGCCTCCTCTGGAAACCTTAATGTTCTGAGTGCCATGATTTGTGTGGGTTTAAATGTACAGGGGTGCTACATTTCATAAACCTTGGCTCACATAGGTAAGAAACCATCTTATATCTTACATCCTATAAAGTCTTCTAACTGGAAAGTACCCCTTCATCACAAAGGATCTTCTATGTTAAGTCAGCATCTTTTTATTTTTTTCTTAGACTTTCTCCAGAAAGCATTTCTTTTGTCCTTCATCAGCTAGCCTTGTGATCTTGAATTATCTACACACACATACACACACACCTTACACACAAACTTAGAGACTGTCTTGCAGAAGCAGACTCTCTAGGGGAGAAATTAGGCTTGTGGTAGCAGGAAATGATATGAAAGGTGAAATTAATGGGGGGAGGCTGTATACCCTTTACCCGTTTGACACATTTTATCCTATCGCATGTCTACTACTCGTTTAGAAAATTATTCCGAATTAAAATTATTTTCCACATGCATTTTCTTCCTAAGAAATTTTTGAGATTTTTCAAGGGCAGAGACTGAAACTCCTTCAGCTTTAGCCCTCACAAAATGTAGTAGAGCACCTGATACATAGAAATCACTCAATACAAAGTAGAATGAGCCAAGGAGCACATCAATTAACTTGTTCATGAAAGATACTCTGTGAATTGCCTGTTTCCATCGCTATGCTTTTCCAAAATTGCTGTGCATGGAAGAAAATGGAGGTCTCCCTAGTTCATGATCTCCAGAAGTTTTGTCCCTGCCATACCTCTATAAATAACTTGGCCACTGCCACAGAGTCCATTCCAAATCATAGGACAGCCTCTGTCTACTCTTAAAGGTGCTGTATTGGGCTGCTAATCACAAGCCCAGCTGCTCTGTGGAAGAAAGATCAAGCTCGCTACTCCTGCGAAGAGTTACTGTTTCAGACAGCCACATGCAGTTCTTCTCTGTCCTAGAGAGTCCCTATCAGTTGGAATCTGGTTAAGGGCAATGAGATTTGAAATATTTACGAAAGCAGATGGTTTGCCGTGTTTCCCACAGAGGCACTGATAGACTTGAACCACTGAGTCTTTGGCTAGCACCCAACACTCAATCCACTGCCCCATGTTAAGGGTTTCAAATACATGAGACCCAGCAGGGGCTGAGGATGACTACTAGGAATCCCAACCCCATTTTGATCCTCATCAGAAAGACATATAGCTAGTATTCACAGAATGAACACACTTTTTATTTTAAAAATAGCTTTCATTTCCTAGCTTCCACGGTAGTTTTTAGTAGTATCTGGATGGCGTGGAGAGGATGTAAAGTAGTGGAATTTGAGGGAGTCTCAACTCCAGGAGGTCCATGTTATCCGCCCCTCACTAGCAGTCTAACTAGCAAACCAGCCTCTCCACCTCCTAGTGTTTGAAAGTGTCAGTAATAGTGATGCCACATCTACTTATGATGGGGTACTTTCTAATTCCCAGGTTTGAGACCCTACTTAACCCTCAATATCGAGGTCCTCTTTCCTCTTCCTCATTCTGTAGGTTAAAGTCTTATGCAGTTTAAGGGAACACATCAGAATAGCTCTAGTAGAATAAATTTATATTTAGCTATTTAGGCATGGAAGAAAAATACATGCAAGATGCTATCCATTTTCAGACTTGGGGAGGAAATAGCTATGAAAATGAGCTCACGCAGACTAAGTTACTACCAGGTATGAGCATTTCCACTTTATGGAGGGTCAGAAAGGGACATACAGCTTACCAGAGCCTAGGGCAAGGATTTGCCAATTGACTTAAATTATTACTCAGGAATTCTTTTGCTTATATGCACTGAATCACAATACTACTTCAAGGGTCAAATGGTCAAACAATGACATTTCCTTCTACTGTGCAGAAGGTCTCTAAGAGTCAGAACCTATTCCATGACACCGAACAACAATAAAAGTGCAGTAACACCTTATGTGTTTGGAAATGTAACTGCAGAGTCATGCTTTTGCAAGCACTCTGTTGTTGTGGTTAGGGAGCATGAAATGGTTCTGCCCAATAGTGACCCTCTGTGCAACAGAAAAATATAAGCGGGTCCTGGGCCTTCGTTTTTATGTTTGAGTTCATCTGTACAGCCACTCAGTCCATCTGTCTCCTGGAGGACCTTCCTCTTTTTTGCTGTCTCTCCCCTTTATTCAGCATATTCTCTTTCTTCAGGACATGTTTCTGCAAAGCAGGTGAGAAGTCATGCCATCCTTGCCTCCATGGATCATTCTGGCTATAGTTCTTCCGAGATTGTTTTGTTAGGGCAGTTCAGGATCCTTTCAGTATTTTTCACTAATACAATGCTACCACTAATACCAAATATATTGATTTTTCTTCAGACTTCTTTCTACATTGTCCAACTTTAACATGCATATGAGGCGATTAAAACTAACAGAGTTTGAGTCAGCCCCACCGTTGTCCCTATAGAAACCTTCTTGCTTATCATACTGTAAAGCAGTCTTATGCAACAGATTTATCTAGTGCATTATAAGTTCCTTATGACCTGAAAAGTTCATCTTCTGGCATGATATTTGATAATAGCCTGCTTCCATTCAATAGGATTTCAGTAACTGTCCTCAGCAGTTGACAGTCTACTCCTTCTTTATGGTCTATATTAACTTTATGCATCTTAGGTATTAGATCATATACATTTTTGACCTCCAATGCAGATTTCCCTTCTGATCAACACTACACACCTAATGGCCATAACCGAGAAAGTAGCAAACCAAACTTCACTACCATCCTATTCCACATTATCACCAATGCTTAGGACACAGCTAGTCTGTGTGATGTCTTTGCACAAATTAGAAAAAGACACTCAACCCAGATGAAGCCTGCAGAACAGTGTACTGTTTCCAGCCTGGACTGGATATGAGCTCCCATTTTCCCAGCAATGTACATCCCCAGCAACTACATGTGGTGACTCTGGTCATAATTCTCTAGAATCCTTAAAGAACATCCCATATTTTCTCTTCTTTGTTCTTGACAGCCCATATTCTATTCTCTACATAGTAGATCCATTGATCATTTCCAAATATAAATCAGAATACGTGCCTGTCCTGCTTCAAATTGTCACACTCAATTTTCCATAGCACTTGAGATAAAAGGATAAATCCTTGACATGACCTATAAGAAATTGCCTGATCTTTGTTTTTTCCAACTTTACTGTTTTATGCCTCCCTCCCCCCACCACACACACACACACACACACATACACACACACACATTGCTTGAGCTATAATGACTAGGTTTCTTTTCATACAAAGTTACAAATTTATTACACTTCAGGGCTTTTGTTCCATCTAATTCTACATAACAAAATGCATAACAAAATACCCTCAAACACAAGTGGCTTACTGCATAGACACCTCTCTCATATGCATGGATCTGCAGATCAGCAGTAGTTTTGCAGAGGTCTGCTCTGCTTCTAAGTGCAAATCAACTGAGTTTGGCTTCCAGCTATAGGTTGGATTCAATTTGCCCTCAATTGTCTCACATTCTCCGTGCATCAGCTTCTACCCAGGGCATATTCCTTTTATTGCAAATAATAGGACTAGAAGAGGCAAAGTTGAATCACACAAACACCAGTAAAGCCTATAAAATCTCAATGAACTTTCCACCTGTCAAAATATGCCACGTAGCCAAGCTCAGCACCAAGGGGATAGGAAACTAAACTCTGCCAGCAATAAGAAAGAATCACAAAATTATCTGTCCCCATAGTGTAGATATCTAGTGCTATTATAGGTTAGAGAAGCATTAGAACCTACAATCCTCTCTATCATCTCCCTATACCCCCAGAATTCAGAATGTTCAGAAGCACACTTTCCCTTGTCTTTCTCTTTCTATCTTCAGCTGCAATATTACTACTTTAGTGCCAGAGGATGGGCCCCTTGGGTCAGAATGCACTCAAAATCTGATGGAGAAGAAGCTGATTTTTCATTTTAGAGTCAACCATGGTGACATGAATTGGGTAAAGCCTCTGAGAGTAGAACCTTGGGGGATCTTCATTTGCTGAGGGGGCACAACTCAAGGTAAGGAGATAAAGAGCTGCAAAACTCTGCTAATCATTGGAATTTGCAAAGTATGCTTCTAATGTAAATATCAGTTGTTGATAATGAAATGGAGCGCATAATCAATGTCTTAGACAATAGTGAGCTAAAAAGAACTGATATTGGCCATCTTGAGTTAAACAACTATGTGGTTTACTATACTGGAAATGGCATGGCATCCTTTATCAAATAGACATTGCAAAATTAATCCTGAAGTGCATGCTGTGTGTGATACAAATACATCTATCCACTGTCAAGGAAATCCTGTCGGAATAGGTCCAGCATGCAGAGAAGTGAGGATAGAGGAGTCAATTCAATCATGTAAGCAGATTTCAGAGATTGATTCAACAGCACAGATCTAGTTTTATTACAGCTTCTGCAAGGCTTATATAGGTTTCATTGACCAATCAGAGAATTTCTTTCACATACTTCCTCATTTCCAAACATATATTATAAGGTCATGGGTTTGCTGTATGAAAAACAATTGGCCCACACTGTGGACTATGTTAATGAGGAGTCTTAGCTAAGTAATGTAAATGTGATATATCTGGCTGAGCCAGACGTCCAATTGCTGAACAAGACTATTTCATCTAATCACATTACAGAACCATCCACCAGTCATGTTACAGGATTTTACCATCCAATTACATTACAGGATCTTAGCTGTTATTATAGGGAAGCTAGAAGCATTCCGAGAGGCTCTGTTTCAGAGTATAAAGCAGAAGGTTATCAGGTGAGCTGGCCTAGGGTCTTACTTACCTCAAGACTGGAGTTTTTTCTAACAGTCATGAAAACACGGGATACCCAGAAGCTTCCATCTGATTCAAGACTGGAATATTCCAGGAGACTTGGAAGCATGGGTACCAGCTACCCAGTGGCTTCAAGACCACTCCAGGAGACACAACAGCATCCTACCCTTTCTACACCTTTCTGCCAGATCCACAGGTCCTGCCAAGAACACTCCCGTAAAATCCAATCAATACAAACATTATTCAAGTTTATTCACCAAATACAAATGCTAGTGATGAGGAAATTGAAAAATTCTTCAAATATCTTCAGTCCTGAAACTGACTGAACATGCAATCAAGATGCATTGATGATTTTTGGTGATTGTAATATAAACTTTGGAAACAAGTTGGAAAATATGGACTTGGTGATAGAAATAAAGATAAAAATTGTAAATTAGGATTTCGCAGGACCAATGACTTTTTCATGGAAAATGCCTTTTTCCAGTAATACAAAAGGTACCCATTGGCTTCTCTATATGGAAAATGCAAATATCAAATTGATGACATTTGAAGAAAGAAACGATGGAGTTGCTATATCAGCAGTTAAAATGAGGCCAGGGATGTACAGTAAACAGACTATCAACTGCTCATATGTAAGTTCAGGATAAAGTAGAAGGAGAAAGTGAAAACAACTCCACTACAGCCAAACCATAACCTATAGCCTACCCACTCTGGATTTTCAGAATAACTAAAGAACATATTTCACACAGAGGACACTAATGACAGATGATCTAATGTTCTGTGGGAGCTTGGAAAGTCTATCCTTCATGAAAAAAAATAATTAAAAAGATAGAAAAGATAAAAGTTCATGCTAGAAGAGAATCTGAAATTTTTCTCTTAATCATAGAGTAGCTAAAGAAAAAGAAAAAAAAAACTTGTTGAAGTAAAACAGCCGAATAGAAAAGTTTAAAAGGCAGTTTGAGAAAACTAAGTCAACTATTATAAAATATGCACAGACCTAGAATCAGGAAACTAAAAGGGAAGAACATGTTTAACATATCCTAAACTGAAATAACTCAGGAAAAACTTCAAGTCTCAAGTTGCAATCTTGAAAGATTCTATTGGCGAAATATTGAATGATGCAAGAAGCATGAAGAGAAGTTGGAAAGAATGTACACTGTATCAAAAAGAACTAGTCAATGTTCCAACATTTCGAGATATAGTATACGAAGAAGATCCAATGGTACTGAAGGAAGAGGTTCAAGCAACACTGAAAGCACTAGCAAAAACAAGACTCCAGAAATTGATAGAATACCAATTGAAATGTTTCAACAAGTTAAGGAACACCACAAGTACTAAATAACCTATGATAGGAAATCTGGAAGATAGCTACTTGGCGATCAGAACAGAAGAAACTTCTAGTTTTGCCTATTCCAAAGAAAGCTAACCCAATAGAATGTCCAAATTGTACAATATTTTTTATATCAAGTTCAAAATTTTTTTGCTGCAGATCATCAAACTACAATTGTAGCAACACATTGTCAGGGAGCTGCCAGACCCAGATGAGAAAAGGAGAAGCAGTAAGGTATATCATTGCTAGTGTAAGAAGAACTTTGGCTCAAAACAGAGAACACCAGAATGGTATTTATTGGTGTCATATTGAGTGTGCCCAGACATTTGATTGTGTGAATCATATCAGACTATGGATAGCCTTGAGAAGAATGGGAATTCCAGATAACTTTGTTGTGCACATGTGGGACTTGTAAACGGATCAAGGGGCAGTTGGGCAAACAGAACAAGGGAACAGAACAAGTACATGGTTTAAAATCAGATAAAGTATACGTCAGCGTTGTATCCTCTCACCAAACTTATTCATCGTGTATGCTGACAAATCTTCAGAGAAGCTGGCTTAAATGAAAAAGAATGTCACATCAGGAAGATTCAATCTCTGAGATGTGCAGACAACACAACCTGCTTTGAAGAAAGTGAGGAAGAATTGAAGCACTTGCTGAAGAAGATCAAGGATTGCAATCTCCAACTCCATGTACATAAAGTACAACTCCATGTCATAAAGACCAAAGTCCTCACAACTGGAGCAATGAGTAACGTCATGATACATAGAGAAAAAGTTGAAGTTGTCAGAAATTTTACCTTGTGGCTTTGACCCACAATCACTTTTCACAAAAGCAGCAGTCAAGATATCAGCAGATGTATTGCATTAAATAAATCTGTTGCACAAGATAGCGTAGACATTAAAATATAAAATATTGAGAAGTGAACATTAATGTGAAGATTGTAGTGCACTTCATCAAAGTCATAGTATTTTTTATTACCTCACATGCATGTGACAGGTAGACATTAACTAAAGAAGACTGGAGAAAAATGGATGCATTTGAATTGTGATACTGGAGGGAAATATTGAAAGTACTATGGACTGCTAAAAGGATAAACTGGTGTGCGTTGGAAGACAAAGGGCCAGAGTGCTCTTTAGAGAAAAGGATGATGAGATATCATCTTATATATCTAAATATGTTGTCAGGAGAGACCTATCCCTGAAGAAGGACATTATTTTTAGTAAAGTAGAGGGACATTAAAAAAGAGGAAGACCCTCAAAGAAATGGAATGACCCAATGCTGCAATGGACTCAAGCATAAAACAATTACAACGATGCCTCAGGATGAAGATTATGCTTCCTTCAGTTGTTCCCTCTGGATAGGAACCAACTCAATGGACTCTATCAACAAAAACAGAGAGACCTTCTCTGGAACCTGAGCTCTTATTACTCTCTATCCCATTATTCAGTTTTGTTTCACTCTTTGTATACATAAATTTATAGCCATGTGTGTTTATTTGTTTTCCCACTACTTATTAAGGCTTCCTCCACTAGGAATGGGATCATCCTTACCCGGTTCACTGTTTGGGTCACAAAAAGTATACAATCATTTGGGACTGATTAAGAATTCAAATATTCTTGGTTAAAAGAATGTGTTCTAGAGCATTGGTCTTCATAAATATTTATGTCTTAATTTTTCAGTTGAATGATAGTCTCATGAAACTCCAATTATTCATTGCCAAAAATGAGTAAGTGTGTGATTGTAAGGGTTGAGGCATGAAAGAAGGTTAATATAGTATATTTTAAACTATATAATATTGATAAGAAAAAAATATTTGTATTCTAGATATAGTAGTATGTGACATTAGACTCGGTGGTAGTATCCATAGAATGGAAATCACAGATTTTACTGCAAGGAACAGATGGCACATGCACAATGTCTAGGAAAAAGGAAATGGAATGTAGTATGATAGCATGTGATCAGGAGAGAATAGTCCTTGACAAACATCATCATGTTTGGTCAGGTAGAGGGTCAACAAAATAAGAGGAAGACCTTCAACAAGATGGATTGAGAGAGTGGCCAAAATAATTGGCTCAGACATAGAGCAATTATGAAGACAATGAAGGAAAGGGTGGAGCTTCCTTCTGTTGTACACTGGGTAGCTTTAAGTCAGAGCTGACTCAATAGTAATTAACAACCACAATAGCAGGATGGCAAATTGAGACAACTCAGATAATGGGGCCTCTTTAGACTAACTAAAGCATTCACTAATAGGTGGATCCACAGATGGCTTCTCGTTTTTTTCAACTGGATTTCTACATGCTTTTCTAGAATCAAGTGATGGGGGGGAAAATCTGGTTTCTGATATTACAGGGACTCTTCATATTGGAACTGGCTGGCAGTTGTATACTCCTCTGACTTTGCAGGTTTTTTTTTTACTTTTTTTCTTCCCCTGAGCTTTGTTTCAGGGCAAGAGTATCTCTAAATTGCTTCTGAATGATGTGGCTATGCTTTTCTATCACATTCTAAAAATAGTAAACTTTTGGAACATAAGTCCTTGTTTTGCCTCCTTGAGAAAACCAAGTCTATCATGTTGCCTTTTAGAAAACTTTCAGTCTATCATTTCTGATTAGCCTACATCCAAGAAGAACTATATTAAAAATTACCTTCCTAATGACAAGAATAAAGAAATGTGTTTGGCAATTGTGTCAGCACAGTAAGGCAAGGAACAGTCACTTGCCCTAGTTAAGGTAAATGTGTGGTTATCTCTCCTAATTATTCAATTAATTTGGTCTATTATATTGTCAGACCTTTTATTTTAAAAAATTTTCAAAATGTAGTCACTTAATAATTATTTTGTAGTGAGAGTATAAGAAAGCAGTCATTCTTCTTTCCTGGTATTGTGATTTTAAAACATCTTCCAGGAATAGTTCAGCATCTCCATTCAAATTTCAAATGCATAATCACTTTGAATATTTTCACTTCTATAGATCTAGGCTAGTTCTTTCTTACATATACAGGTAATCATCTGCAAGCTTAGGTAAGCATAGAGTCATACATTTTCATACACATACACACATACAATGTGTATATATGTATGCATAACTATGATGAATATTATATAGCTAGGCATATAATCTTTACCTCAGCATAATTTGGAATTGAAACAAACAATAGATATGAGCATGTGTATGCTTAAAATGACTCTGGCAGTTTGCTCCAGAAAGATTCAGGATAATTCATTGATGTATGAGAAGCACGAGAAGCCTGGATGGTGTTGTGGTTACACCTTGGGTTGTGAACTGCCCAGGTCAGCACACTGAGACCACCAGGCCCTCAGGAGAAAGAATCAACTTCGCCCTCCTGTAAAAAGCCACAGCCTTGGAAGCCCATGGGGGCTCAGTATGTGTGACAATAAGAGTGAGTGTGGGCTGAGCCCCGGTGGCGTCGTGGTTGTGCGCGGGACTGCGGCCCACTGGGACGGAGGTTTAATTCCAGCAGTGGGGCTGGGCCTCCTACTCCCACCACCGGAGAGCAGTGATGCCCAAAAAAAAAAAAAAAAAAAAAAGAGTGAGTGTGGTTTTTTGAGAGCAGCATGTCATTTTTCCACTTGTGATTAAATTTTCTAAACAGGAGTATATTTTAAATTTTACTTTTTGGTGTCTAATTCATAAACTAAAATGAAGAAGTGTCTAATCCCACACAATTATGAGACATACAGACTTTGGTGATGACAAAATTTGGTTTCTTTTTTCATATTCTACCCCATTGATCACTAAAAGGAGAAAATTGACTTCAGTTTCTCAAGGATTTCTTCCAGACAACCTGGGTCAAAGAAGTAAGCATGGAAGCCAGAAGCTCCTGGAGTGGGGCATGGGTAAGGGAGTAGCAGAGTGATCTGAGAGAATCAGCAAGCTATGACAATATCACCTGACTGCATCCAGTGGAAGAAGACTCAGGGTTGCACTGTGGGTCACTTTGGGACTCAGGCTTGTCTCTTCCTGGTGGAAGCATTCAAACAGTATTGAAATCAAACATTTGCATTCTGAGTCAATCCAAAGTGACAGCATCTATAGAGATGCTGAGATTTGGGTTATTTTGTCAAGATGGAACTCCAGAATTCAGTAATTTTAATTAAGTCGGTCCCCATAAGCATAAGAGAGTGAGCCATCTTTCTTGCACTGGAAAAATGTAGTGCATGCAATTGAAAAATATCAATGGAAGCACTCACTCACTACTCTATGCCAAGAAATTTAGAATGGAAGAAATCTATATGTGTGCCTATTCTAAACCAAGGCAACCAACAGAAAGCAGAAACTGTCAAACAATCGCTTTAATTTTACATACAAGTTGAATTTTTGTTGGAGATAATTCAATAGTGGTTTCAGCAGTACATTGACGTGAAGCTCAAATTAGATTCAGAAGAGGATATGACACAAGGGACATCATTGCTGAGCTCAGATGAATTTTGGCTGAAAGAAGAGAATAAAAGAGAGATGCTTACTTATGTTTCAGTGACTATGCAAAGGGATTCGCCTGTGTGAGTCATATCAATTCCTGGGTAACTTAGAGAAAAATGGAAATTCCAGAATACTTTATTGTGCTCTTGCAGAATGTGCATATAGTCCACGATGCAGTCTTTTCGACAGAAACATGGGAATGCTACCTGGTTTAAAATCAGGACGCTGTGCGTCAGGACTGTATTCTTTCACCATACTTATGCACCCTGTACGCTAAGCGAGTAATCAAAGAAGCTGAATGATGTGAAGAAATACACGTCAAGACTGGAGAAAAGTGTATTAATAACTTATGAAAGGAAGATGACACAAACTTGCTTTCTGAAAGTGATGATGACTTAAAACATTTGGTGGTAAAGATGAAGGATTTCAGCTTTCAATATGGATTTTAGTCGAAGGTTTAAAAAAGCAAAATCCTCACAACCAGAGCAATAAACAACATCATGAAAAAAAGATCAAAGTCGTCAAGGATTTAATCTTGCTTGAATCCAAAACAAATGCTCACAGATGCAATAATCAAGTAAAAAGATATATTGCACTGAGAAAATCTTCTGTGCAAGACTCATGTAAAGTGTTGAAGAGCAAGGTCATGACTTAGAAGACTAAGATGCACCTTACCCGAGCCACAGTATTTTTTATTACTTCATGTGCATCTGAAGGTTGGCTATTCAATAAGGAGGAAAGAAGAATAATTGATGCATCTGCCTTATGGTTATGAGAAAAATATTAACATTTCTATGAGCTGCCAGGTAAACAAACAAGTTTGTCTCTGAAAAACTCTACTCAGAATACTCCTTGAAAGTGAGTGTGTTATATGGGGTTCTCTAGAGAAACAAATCCAGGACATTTATGAATATATATGTGTATGTGTGTGTGTATATACATACTCTTCATATAGATTCTCAGTGTATATTCTCTCCATATATATTCTTGATATATACATATACACATGACATATATATATATATATACATCGAGAAGTAATTTAAAAGTTCATTAGCCCACATAGCAGCACAAAGGGCTCAGTTCAACTCACTTTTGTGAAGCAGTTGATCCATTGTAAGTCCTTCAACTGACACTGAGCTTCAGTCCAAGGTCAAAAAAGAAAGCAAAATCTTCCCTAAGGCAAAACAGGCAGAGCCAGTCTAAAGGCAGCAGACAGCAGAGTGGGTCGGCATAGGGAAGCGTGTCTCAAAGGAGCCTCAATCCACAGGTGGGTGTGGTCCACAAGTAGAGTATCTCACAGGTTAACACAGAGAACTAAAGCAGCAGCACACTGGTCTGACCACCAGAGAGTAAGAAAGACAGGGATGGCCCTCATAGAGCCATTTATCTCTTTGCCCTTCAATCAAACTGGGTCCTGATTAATCTCTGTCTACATGTTCCCATTTGCCAGGTTGGCACAGAACCTATTATCACAAGGAATATGAATAGCCTGTTTCTCACGTAATTTGGTTTTATTATCAGGAAAGACCTGTCACTGGAAAAGGATATCATGCTTGATAAAGAGTTAGCAAAAAAAAAGAGGAAAACTTTAATGAGAAAAATTGACACAGTGGCTATAAAAATGAATTGACCCAGTGGCTAAAACATAAAACAATTTTGAAGATCCATTTTTTTCATTCATGTAGAACCAGGCATTTTTTCATTCTGTCATCCATCAGGATCTGGGAGTCAGAGTCAACTAGATGCCAGGGAACAAAAATACATTTTTAATGTTTTCTCTTGGTGATGCAAACATTTGTGCACTGGGCTGAAAGTTGAAAATTTGAGTGTGTTCAGCTATCCCTCAGAAGAAAGACCTTGATGTCTATTTCTGAAAAAGTAGTCACTGAAAACCCAGTTGGGAAAAAAAAAGGAAAACCCAGTAGGGCACAGGTGTACTCTGATACATATGGGGCAGCATGAATCACTCCCAAAATTGCTATCTGTGATAGAGGTTAGCACCTCAAATAATAATGACAACAGTCAACATGTGTCAATTGTACACTAAGAACCAAGCATTGCACTAAGGTTTATATGCTTTTTAAAATTTAATAGGCATAACATGTGTTCCAACTTTGTCTTTCACACTCAATGCTTATCTTACAGTATACACATGGTAGGGCAAGAAATAAAACCAGGCTGGCTGATTTCCAAAACTCATGCACTAAAAATAATGACAAGTTGCTGTTGTTTTTGCTTCACTGTTTATTCTAAGAAGCTTTTTAGAGTGGCAGGGGTCACCCAAGATGCCCACACACAACATGGAAAAGTTCACATGTCTAGCACCCATGATTCAAGCTGCTCAGATGAAGGTTCACGTGTATTCTAACAGTTCCTATTGCTGTCTCCAGAAAAGGGTTTTCTGTGGAACCATAAGTAATAACTGGTCTCAAAGGACAGAGTAACCACTGTAGTCATCACTCACCAAGTGACTTTTGTTTTCCTGATCTCTCTGATGATTGCTTCTCTGATCACCCCCAATTCATGGTATTTTTCCAAATAGCAATACTAATTTTTTCTTCATTTTTACTGTTGAAAAAATAGTGGTTCCACCAGAAGTATCTTTCCCAGAGTTATTTAACTGATTACTTAACCTCTCAGAATCATAGCCTGCACAATGATAAATTGCAGATGGTGATATCCAACAGTAAAATGTTGCCGTCACACTTAAAATGAGACAATTAACAGAAAGCCCAGGAGAGAAGAAGGCATTCTCCTATGTATGCTATACTTGTTCATAATCAGATCCTAAAGTTGAATGCATAACCTGTATAACTCTGGACAAGATAACTCTGACACTTCTAAACTCCATCAATTCCATGGAATAATGCCATTCAACCAATAGGACTCTTTTGAAGATTCAGTAGAATAAATGCTCCATATAAAATAGCCACATTAGTGACTGGCTTATATTCCAACCCCAATAAACTAATTGTGTTAGTTGACATCTATTTGGCACTTGACTCACGATAAATCAATGCCTATCAAAATGAAATGCTGCATAGTTCTGAACCATCTTGATGGTCAGTTGCAAATTAGGCTACCAAGATATAGAGGTATATTCCACTTTTCAAATGTTCACGGTATGCCACTCCACTTTTACAGAAATCATCAGTACCTGTTTTCACTAAATGAGAGAACTCCAAAGAAGATTTCACACACACACACACACACACACACACGTGTGGAAAGTATGCATCGTTTACTTACAAGCAAGCTGTTAAAGAGGCCTCAAGGACCTCAAGCAGGGAGAGTGCAATTACCAAGCTTCATCCCCATGAACAACCCCTCTCCATAGCTTGGAACATTGTCTGTGAATACTGTTGGTGTTCTAATATTATTCTAGATTTTATGATTCATTTGGGAGGAAATGTTTGGGGTCTAGATATGTTCGAAATATTTTCAAAATATTTTCTAAAGCAAACAGCAATTGTTTCTTTGCTCTTATCATTTTTGGCTCATGAAAGGTTTCTAAGGAATGTTCTAGATGTGGTGGAGTGGATACTAGAAGAGTTTTCATCATCTGATTTTCAGAAGTGATCCCCTGACCTTTCTTCCTGGCCTTTTTCAGTCTGAAAACTCCACAGACATCTGTTCACTAGCATGACAGTATGAAAACCTCCCCTGCCAGGAAGGTATTGACTGCACCGTGAAGCATATTGTCCAGGAGTCAAAGTCTGGTCTCCTACGTGGAGAGCAAGACTTCTACCACTGACCCACCACTGCTTCATGAGAAACAGTATTCTCCTTAAGAGATGTTGTTGGCACGTGCCTCTGATCCTACAGAACTCCACGAACTTGATGTGTCCTGTGTGACACATCCCTATCTTTGCCCTTCCTTACTTGACTTTCCCACATACTCCGTTGAAGGACACAGAATATTAAATGGAACATCTTCCTCCCCCGACATTGCTCTCTAATAGGCTGAGGCAGTCTCACAACAGGCTCCAGCTTTTTCATCACCCGAGTCACCAAGGGCTCTTCCTAGGGGCCTCCAGCAGGATGATCCAAGGAGGCTGCATCTTGGCATGTCTTATTCAGAAATGTGATTGTTGCAATTCTATGCTGTGGTCTCATCACTTTCCAGCACACTATTTGTAGTGGAAAGGAAGAAGAGTCCTGCTCACCTTTGGTTAAAAATAATTTCTAGCACCTAAAGGCAAAGTCGAGATGACATCAGCCATCTCCTGAAACAAACCAGCATTCTCTTGTAAGTAATATCATGCATTTTCTTTTCTGTTTTCTCTGGATCTATGATCTTTTTCTTAGTCATGCTGGGGAAAACCTGACAAATTAAACAAGGAAAATTCTGGTTGTCGAAACAACTAATCTCTGGCCTAAGGTTGTAGCTGCCCACTTTGTAGGAATGCTCCTCTCCCTGTTCCCTCACAGCCAGTCTTCTGAAACACTGCAGCTCAGCAGTATCAGGAGGCAGAGTGATTCACAGGTGCTCCAAAGCAAAACAGAAAGAGCTGGCCAGTGTATATAGTTCAAGATACAGCCTGTCAGTAGGACCTAGAAAGGAGAAGGTGATTTCAGTCATGGGTCCACCTAGATTTAACAAGCCAGTGGCTTCAAACTCTAGCTTCTCTCCTGGTCAACAGCTATGTGGAAATTTTCACAGAGCTCAGGCTCATTGCTATTGGTGAGAGGGCTATCATGATGAAATGCATAGAAGCAGAGCTAGCTAGCACCTAAAAAGGCCAAAGGCCTCAGACATGGTAATAATAAATCCTACCAAACTTACTGAGTGCTGGGCATAGCTCTTTTAAGCTTCACATTTTTGTATACATTTGATTAGGAAACTTTCCTCATTTTACTGATGAGGAAATCAAGAGAAATTACTCTAAAATGCCTTGCTCAAGATGACAAAGTTTACAGACCAGGCAAGAGCGTGTAAATGATAGAAAATGCAACAGATAGTGGCTCACACACCTGAAGACTGGATTTCTTATATGGAAGCATGATGGCTGTAGGCTGTCACTACCATTGGATTAGACAGTGGTTCAACAATGTCAGATAGGTGTATCTATGAATACCTCTGGGCTTTCTCTCATGGCTATAAGATGGCTACTGTAGCTCCAGCTGTGATGTTTGTACATAAGATTGTTGAAAGAGAGCAAGAACTAAAGTCAACATTTCTATGCTTTCTAGCCTAGAAGCAAGTATCTTTCCAGAATTTTTTGCAGACACCCAGTGATATCTTAATGAACAGAAATATGTGATTATTAGCTGCAAGAGAACCTAAGAAAAATAAGTATTATATCTGCTGAGTTTCTATAAAGCTCAACAAGCAAAGAAAAGGTCATACTCATTGTATTATGCCAGGTTACCTAGAGAAGCAAATCCAGAGACACTCATGTATGTGTAAGACAGGGTTTTATATCAAAAAGTAATCATATATCAAGAAAGTGACTCAGCCCAGTCCAACTCAAACCCATAGGTCCAAAACTAGTCCCTACATCTCTCTTCAGCCCCACGCAGACACATACAATGAGGCAGAAAGCAGGAAGAGCACAGGACAGTACATGCAAAATTGTGTGGATCCAATGGCTGAGACTGGCATCAATCAGAGTCAGCCAGCAGGAAGGCAAAGGCAGAGAGAGGGAAGTTCCCAGGGCCCTTCTTCTGAGAGGAGGCATTTCAGGCTGTGCCATGATTGGCCGGTTGAATACCACCCCTACACTTCTATATATCTTCAAGCTGACATGAAAGAATGTACCTATTGTATGTATGGATTATGATAAGTGTTGTTTGTGCCCCCAATAAAATGATTCTTTTAAAGAAAGAAAGTATGTAACTACCACACTCATTTAGACTAGGGTGGTGGTGGCGGTGATGGTGGTGGGGATGGTGGTGGTGGTGGCGGTGATGGTGGTGGTGGTGGTGATGGTAAAAGTGGTGAGAATTGGATAACTTCCAGAGATATTCAGCAGCAAATGTCATCAGGGCATGGTTTCTGTTACTCCTTATGGAAAATAAAGGAGAGAAAGGAATATGAAATTAATCCTAGAATTATAATGTGATGGATGCATTTCTATAATTGGAGATCATAAAGAAAGAAGTTTTGGGAGAAGGGAGGTCATGAGTGCACTTTAACATATTAAGATGTAATTGCCTTTGGAACAGCTAACTTTACATGTTGGGAGTCACATACATGGGTCTGAAGCAAGAAAAATAGCCTGTGCTGGAAATGTGAGGGATATAACTTGTGGTTATCCATCATTTGAATTAATTTGGGATTTAGCACTTTACTTTTCTGATAGCTCTGCCGTCCACATTTTTCCATGGCACTACTTCTCACTTAGGTACAATTATGTCCACAGGGGACATTTGGCAAGGTCTGAAGGCTTGTGTGTTAGGTCAGGCTGACTAGAGAAACAAATCCAAGGAAAACTTATCATTATATATAATATGTATGATATATATATGTATCTGTGTAGATAGATGATAGGTAGGTAGGCAGATAGATAGATGATGATGATAGATAGATAAGTAGCAAGAAGGAATACAACAGCTAATTAGTCCACACAGCAGTACAAAAGGCTCAGTCCAACTCAATTTCATGAGATAGTTAATATGGTGAAAGTTCTTCCAACTCATGCTAACTGCTGGTGCAAGGTCAAGGAAGCCGACAGCAAAATGGCTGGCAGTAGGTGCAGTCAGCCCACAAGCAAGTGGAGCAGATTTGAGCACAGGCAGCAGAAACTGCAAGGTTGGGAGGCAACAGCAGGAAGATGAGATGTTGAAGTATAGCAGAGGCCAGGACCATCGCAGCATAGTGATTGTTGCCTCAAGGCACAGCAACACAATCTACCACTCCACTACCACCCATGGGTTGGTTTGGAGCAAGCAATTAGCAGAGAGCAACAAACTCAGACAGCACATGCTGGTCAAATCAAAGTGGAAAGAGAAGAATAATGACCTCACAAAGCTATTTATCCAGGTATCCCTTGAATCAGGCTGCCAACTGGTTGACCTGCTAAACCAGAGGTCCTCAAACTTAGACTGCAGGCCACAAGCGGCCCACCAAGGACATTTATCCGGCCCACCGGTTTTGGGTTTTTTTTGGTGGCTGCTGTTGTCCTGCTTAGCAGCTGACTCATCCCAGGCCAGCAGTGAATTTGTTCATAGTTGGTTTTTTTTTTCTTAATGATTGTCTGACCCAAGGGACAGTGAACTGGTGCCCTGTTTAAAAAGTTTGAGGGGGGCTGAGCCCCGGTGGCGTAAGTGGTTGAGTGCAGGACTGTGGTCCACGGGCTTGGCGGTTCAAATCCAGCGGCAGCTCTCAGGAGCAGCACTGGGTAGCTCCCACGACCACCAGAGACAGTGATGCCCCCCCCCAAAAAAAGTTTGAGCACCCCTGGGCTAAACTCTGCCCCCATGTTCCTACCATAGACATGTTGGCACAAAACAAACAAACAAACCTAATTCTCACAGCACGACAGCAAAATGTTTAGGTCCTCAAGTCCTAACTGGCTAAGTCAGTCCCTCAAATCCCCCAGCTACCCTGACGGAGAAAGATGAGGAGCATTCCAGCCTTGGAAAACCTGTAGAGTAGTTCTACTCTTCCTACAGGGTACTTATAAGTCTATGTCAACTAAACAGGAAGATAATTTTAGTGTCATAACTCAAAAGATCAAGGAAGTGTGCTACTGGCACCTGAAGATTAAAGATGCTGCTAAGCATTCTCTGATCCTCAGAACTACTTTCACAGCAATGATTTTCAATACTGTTTACATTTTCAATACTGACATTTAGAAATCTGATGTCTGGTAAAAATGAACAAATAACAAAGAGAATCTCAAGAACCTGGGGCCTGCCTTGCCTTATAATATGAGCATTCTGAAGAGTGGGTTCATAGAAAAGTGTTTGAATTAAAAATGAATTCAATTACTCCTCCAAAGACGCTACAGCTAAGAGATATCTTGAATTTGTTGAAATGAAACTTTAAGGAACATTTTTTAAAGATACTTTAGAGTGAATAGCTCACTCGGAGAAATTACCTATATTGAAAATATAGATGAATAACTGACACAAATTTATAAAAGAAAATATAGAGATATCAGATATACAACCATAAGTTTTTCAGGTTGAGGTAAAAAGAGCCATATAGTCTATAAATTATTACTTGGTTTCTCTCTAAATGTCACCATCTTACAGTATTCTGAGCATTCATTCGACAAACCTTAAGTGCTTTGCCTATAAAATCTATGCAGTGGTTTCCAATGAAGCTTTATTAACCAAATTAATTTTAGAGACACTCTGTCAGGATAGACCAAATGAGTAGGAGCTCTTTTTAGTCTGAGTCTGATAGAGCTTATGTGTGATTCTTAAGGACTTATTAAAAAGCTCAACTACATGTCTGAATTCATAGGCTCTGATCCAATGACGTGGAGACCAGCAGACCATTAAAATTAATTGAAAGTACTGAACCATTTCATGATTGACTTATTTTGTATTACAAAAAAATTAAATAAAACGGGAGTTGCTAACTTAGCCTCTGCCCCAAAGAATTAGTTTAAAATTACAATTGAAATGTCCCAAATGAAATTATTGTAAAACTCATTAAGATATATATTAGGTTTCCAAATCACACTTATGCCCTTTGTAATTTAAATACTAAGCTACTCTCACTTATAGAGATAACTTGGATCTCCACAGTGAGTAAGGAGCGATGGTTTCAATCAACTTGAGCACCTACTGAAGACCTGCACTATCACAGTCGTTCAAAGTGACCTAGTTAGATGAGCTCCCCCGCCCCAGCGTCATGAAATGTATTGAAATGAGGAATGGTTTTCCATTACAAAACACTCTTAATTTCTTAGTGCTACTGCAACAGAAATAACATTGGTGGATATAATGGCCAGAAATGTATTTCCTCACAGTTTAGGAGGCAAGTAGTCTGAATTCAGGAATCTATCGATAGGTCAAGTGCACTGGTAACATAGGGGATTACAAATTGGGCTGTTAGTCATCAGGCCAATAGAAACCAATAGCAGGTTCACTGGCAGAGTTGAAGCTTTCTGCTCTTATGAAGATTACAGCTCCAGAAACTTACAGTGGAATATGTACTCTATCCCTTAGTGAAAATCATCTCTATGAGAGTGAGTTTGGTGATTGAAAGCTAAGCTTTTTCTGCCCATTCTGAAGAGAGAGCATGTGTCAGCTTCTTCTCAAGCTTCCTTGGAGGGCTGTGTTTGGCATGGATCTTCCCTTCCATTTGTACTTACTTCTCTGTGCCTAGTCTATTCCTTTTAGTTTGGGCAAGAAAGGAAAATCAAAGACATCCAAATTGTCACAGGAGAATTAAGACATTTTTGCAAATTACGCAATTATCTACATTTTTGTTGTTATTAGGCTCCAACAAGTTGGTTCTGATTCATAGCCACCCTCTGTAACACTTTTTCTTATGTCTTTATTTTCTACATAGAGAAAATCTAAAAGACAGAAAAATTGTGTAACTAACCAAAAGCTTCAGCAACACAAAAGGGTACAGATCAATATATGAATGTCAAGTAGATTTTTATACTAATAAAAGAGAACTCATAAAGGAAATCAAGTAAACAATATCATTTACACTTGTTATCCTAAAGATGAAATACTTTGGGATAAATCTAACCATAGAAACAAGATCTGTATGAAGAAAATTATAAAACACAACTGGAGAACCAAAAGAGACATACTAACATAGAATAACGTACCATTTTCATGCATAAGAAGACATAATATTGTAAAAATATCATTGCTACACAAAGTAGCCTATCAACATTAATCTTCAAAAAGATGAAAAAAAGCTAATCACCAATTTTCTTTTTAACAGTTTTATTAGCACTTCATTCACATATCAAACAATTCAACATCTCACCCATATCAAGAAGAGTTGTATAATCTTTACCAAAATCATTTTAATAACATTTTCTTCCCCCCCCCCATACTCATGGCTATTCATGGAATTATTTTGTCAGATATATTTGGCAAAAATATACACAACAAAAGATTCTCCAGTTCCTCAATTTCTACATATCTAATTCAGTGGCATTGATTATATAATTTTCAGAGGGATAACAACAATATTTGTCCAAATTGTTCCACAAGTTGTTCAAAACTGTTCCACCATCATGAAAATGAACTCAGTGCCCCTTAAGAAAAAACTCGTTCTTCTTCACATATGAGAACCATCAGTGAAGTTTTTCTTTCTTTCTACTTTTCTTGATGCTCACATATCCCATGTTTCTATAATTAAACCACTCCTAAAAAGAGTTGTATATGAATCATCACAATCAGCTCTAATGCTCCTTCCCTTCATTGCTTCTATGAATAGTTCCCCAATTTCCCTCTCCAACCCCATTACCAATAAACCATTACATCAGTTATTGTCTCCATATAGCCACTCTTTCTGTGCTTTCTCAATTGGAAGTCTTAACAGAAACAATAATAATCAAAAACAAGGTGAAGCACAAAGAAAACAATGATGAGAGCAATATAAATATAAAAATAAAGAGTAAGAAAGAAAAGACCACCAACAATATTTTAAAATCCAGAGAAGAAATTTCTACCTTAGAACAATTGAGAAATATTTGTGCATCGAGTAAATTCAGGTTGGATCAAAAGAAAAGTCAACTTATGTAGTATCATATTGCACCATGGTTCCCTCTCCCATAATGAAGCTTATAAAGTTAAAGTGTGTAATAATCTCTGTCTTGTAGTAAAGTTGTTTGAGTACCTTGCCTGTAACTAGAAAGGGTCTGAGGGAGACCCGATCTAACCAGACACTCTGCAAATGGGTTTAGGGTTTCTACTGTCCTCTATTGCCTTCTACAAATTGAGTATTCACAATGTAAGCTCTGATAATTTTCCTTCCATCATTTCATCATTTAGATTTTGGTATTATCATTTTGCGATCACACATGCTGGTGTAATCACCAATTTTGTATGGAAATGAGAGACTCAGGATAAGCAAAGCCCTGCTAAAGAAGAATGACAGGAGACCTCTCACTTCCTGGACTCAAAACCTACTACACAGAAACAGTACTCCAAACCATCTGGTCTTGGTGCAATGCTACCTACATAGATCTGTGGAACAGAATTGAAGGCTCAGAAGCAAACCCATCGAACTACAGATGTCTGATCTTTGCCAAATGGCTGAAACACATTCATGAGGAAGAGATAGTCTCTTTAACAAACACTGCTTCCATTCTCATATTTGCTATGTTACATCTTTTCTTCCAGTTACTTTAACCACTACATATTCAAGAACTAGTTTCAGAAGAATCTCTTCTGACATTTACTTTGGTCTTTTCTTTTTTCCTGTCTTTTTAACAACTTTTTGCCTTTTTCATGTAGATGTTCTTGATATCATCCCAAAACTTGTCAGGTCACTAGTATTCAATGTGTCAGTTTTGATATGCATGAATTTGATGAATTCAGATTATAGCCTGAAACATAGTACTTAATATATATTGAGTGAATAGAAAGAAAATAGACTCTCTGCTAACTATGACTATTCTTTTGTTTCCATGGGCATCAATTATCCATCTTAGTAAATTATATCACAAACAATGCCTAGGGAAATAGTCGTCAAGACAATGTACTGTGTTGGAAAAATATATTGGAAAATAGACAAAATTTCTTTAAAATGGGAAAAATCAAAGATATTGCTTTTATGGACAGTATGCACCTGACCAAAGTCAAGACATTTTCAGCATCTGCATATGCAAGTAAAAGCTGGGCAATAAATAACGAAGACTTCAGCAGGACTGATGCATCTGAATTCTGGTGTTGCTAAAGAATTTTGAAATTATTGTGAACAGTCAAAACAAATTTGTCTTGGCAGAAGTACAGTCAGAATGACCCATGGATTCAATGATTATGAGACATCTCACATCGCACATACTTTTTTGGACATGTTATCAAGAGAGACCAGTCCCTGGAAGAAGACATCATGCTTGATAATGTAGAGCCTTAGTAACAAAAAGGAAGACCCTCATACAGGAATGTCGGCACATTTGGCTTTAAAAATGAATTTAAACAATTGTGAGCATGGTGTAGAGGCTTCCGGTGTTTTGCTCTGCTGTACATAGGGTGTTTATGGCCTGACACTAACTCTGTGACTCCTAAGAATACAATAGCATGATCCTACTTTGTTTGTTTCTTAATTGAGTATATATAATTTAGATCAGTTTACATTACAAGTTGTTCCATTTGAAATTCAAGGAAAAGAGTCCTCGGGCTATTTCCCAGGGGGCAGAATTAGCTAATGTGCATATCGATCCTAGGTTGACAGAGAGGTAACAAATCGGAAACCTTCAAGGATAGAGGCAATGTTTAATTCACAGAAATTAAAGATGAAGAAAGTCACTTAGTTAATCCCATGCTGGAAAGAAAGATTTGCTGTCTGTTGAGAATCTAGTCATTCTTTTGTGGTATGTTTAAATGCTCCAACCATTTATTTATAATGAGTCACAGAAGGAAGCTAAAATGAACATTCCTGTATAATGCTTTGCCAGCATTTCTGTAAAAAATTAGCACAGTCTATTGCAAGCTCTTAGAGATTGCCTGTCACATAGTTATTGTATGTGGAGGTGGAATACTTCTCTATAGGAACACTTAGTGAAGCTGGTTTAAAGGTCGAGAGGGGAGTCTTTATCATCAAACTGAAGAACCCTTGCTCCATCTGAGGGACCCTATACAATTTAGCTGCTCTTACTGCTTTAATTAAAAATGAGGATTCATCATAGTTATTAAATTTCCCCATCTTCATATAAGATTCATTTTAAAAACATATTCCTGCAATGGATAGCAAAAGTCCAATATACACAATTTGCCAATCTGAAACAATAATTCCTGCCTTTGATTCTAGGGACCAGAAGTCAACCATGGTGAGAAAGATTGACTGATTCAGGCTCAGATCTATGAAAGGTAAAAAAAAATGACAGCTGGTTCCCTATTGACCAGATATTAAATGAAAACTGATAAACTTTTTCATCTCCAGTGTCTTATCATGCTTCCTATTCTCTCTGAGTACAGATTGGAGACAAGCACAGCCTTAATTTTCACTATATTGTGAAAGCATCAACTTTGACTATAAAAAGATGTCTTGTTAAGAAAAGGTCAAAATTATTCAAAATATTTTGTCTGTGTTGTTGTTGTTGCTAGGTGCCATTGAGTTGGTTTGGATTCACAGTGACTCTATACACAACAGAATGAAAACCTGCACGATCCTACACCATCTTCCCAATGATGAGCAGCCATGGTGTCAATCCATCACATTGAGGGCCCTTGTCTTTTTCACTGCTCCTCCACTTTACCAAGCATAATGTCCTTCTCTAAAGACTGGTCTCTGCAGACAAACAGGTCCAAAGTTTGTACCATGAAGTCTTATCAATTTTGCCTTTAAGGAACATTCTACCCATACTTATTCTAATAGCAAACTTGTATAGTCAACTTCAACCTCTCGATAACAAAAAGTTGAATGATTCAATAAAAAATAGCAGAAGACCAAAGCAGAAATTTAACCAAATAAGATATTCAAGCAGCCAACAAACCTGTGAAAGTATATTTAAAAACATGAGTCATTAGAGAGATGCAAGTCAAAGCAAGTGTGAGATATCAAATCTTCCCAGAAATAATGGCAAAGTTCATTAAGACTAAACAACAAATGCCAGCAAACATGTGGAGAAATTAGAACTCACATGCATTATAGAAAGATAAATATTATTTATATATGCCATATATAACAGAATAAAATATGGTGTACTGTGATATGATTATCTATATGTATTATAATATATTTATATAATAGTATATTGACATATACTATTACATGTGTATATTAAAATATATCTAAAATATGCTATAAACTGTGGTTAAAAGGAATTGGAGAGGAGGAGAACAAAAAATCACTAACTAGATTATAAACACATATTAATTTGGATGAAAGCAAATGAAATATACAATAAAATGACCAATATTATCTAATTAAAGAAAAGGAAAACTCAAACAGTGAAAGAGTTACAAAGAAAAGTACTATTATAAACATTATCCTGAATTATTAAAAATAATAAGCAAAAATCTAAAAGTGGATACAGAGACAGGCAAGATAAACAGATAAAGTAGGTGAAAGAGATGACACTCACAGACATATTTAAGTTTGCCAGAGGATATATCTATGAACATATTTGTGTGTGTATTATATTCATGTTGAAAATACAAAAAAATGCAGTGATGGTATGTAAACTTCTCAATAACAGCCAACATTTGGAGGGAATGTTGGGATCATAATTTCACTGAACATCAAGGTCAATTGGTACAACATAATTCATGAAGAAAATATTATGCATTATGTTTTTGT
>PVJH01000297.1:155767-362814 GCA_004026705.1 Nesogale talazaci | reverse complement strand
TCACCAACTGCTATTTTTGCAAATCTAATAGAGTTAAAGGACTCGTTATCCATGTGTAGGCCCTAAAGCCATTTTTCGCATACAATTGGTTCTTGATTTTTCTCTAGCCCTTTCCCCCCTGATCTATTTTCCCTTGTCTGCTTTAAGAGGGGATTTTGTTCAAAATGAATGAAATAGGAAAACAAGGATAATGATTACATTTAAAAGTCTCCAAGAAATGATTTCAAATCTACCCAGGTCTAAATACCAAGCACACCGAGGCCAAAGTTCTCACTTCATCACCTACTCACTGGTGACCTTGAGAAAATTACTTCACCTTGAGTAACCCTTTTCCTCATCTGAGCAATGAATATTCAAGCAATACTTGCCATAAAGCTATTGTTAGACCCAAGTAAGGTTATTCATTTGAAGCCTTCAGTACAAAATGAGAAACCAATCAATGTTAGCTACTATTGATTGCTTCGAGATCATGGTATGATATATTTCATATACTGTAGCTGATGTTGATGCTCCCAAAAGTCATATCAAGCAGGAGAAGATAACATGCTGCATGTCCATTTTAACTCCCAGGAAAAGATAACTTTTACTTGTGCTTGTGCACTTATGTTTTATAAATTCTTCCTTTCTATTGGCACATTCTGGAATAATTTTGTTTATTGTTTCATTACCTTTTACATTTTTCTTTAGACAAATACATCTCAAACAACTAGTCAAAATTTGACATATATGTCACAGGGAGTGTTTATAAAGTAAGCACTAGTGAATTTAAGGGAGTTTGTGTGGAAAAAATAGAAATACATATATATTGACTGCATATTTAAAGAAAGTGTGAGAAAGTAGATATAGCATATGATGAAACAGCAAAAGACACAAATTATGCAGTTGTTTATTCTCTACTTAATTTCACTCTGAGAGTTTAGTCCTAAAATAAGTGTCTCTAGGACTATTTTCATGGGAAAGATCTTGAGTGGGAAAAAATAAAGACATGAGTAGTACCCCCTGGTTGTGCTTACATAAAAGCCCACTGTCATTGAGAATAATTCAGATCATGCTGAACAACCACATGGATTCAGTATGTAAAATTTAACAAGGAACAGATAACCTTAAATTCCTTCCTTGGAGTAGTTACAGGGTCTGAACCACTAATCTTATAGTTAGTAATCCAATGCTTATTTCATAGTGTCACCAGGGTTCCTTTTAAGGCTCTGAAGATCTGTTCAAAATGAGGTTCCAATGTTTACTTAGGGGAAAAAGAGACATTCTCCCTTTGGTTTTAAGCATTATTTCTAATTTAAGGACTCTTATAGGACATCAGATTTTGATGTCCCAACACATATTTTTCATAGACAAGAGACCTAGAATTTAAGCACCATTAAACTCCTGTCCACACTCAGATCTATCTCCACCATTTACCCTTTACACTAGATATTAATTCAATTGAAATTTTCAGAAGCCCACACAGACTTATGAAAAGTCACATGGCAAATCAGTAATTAGCTTAAAAGACTAAACTTCTGACTTCCTGTTTCACAGTATGTTTTATCAGCACTAAAGCAAATCACAAAGAAATCACTGAATCACTTGCAAAGATCTGCTAAGAAGTAATCCATGCTCCATGTGAATGGTTGTTTTTACAGTGGGATGTGTAGACATCTTCCTCATTCAATTTTACAGAAAATCAATTATCTCATAGTTTCAACAAAAATTTGTCAATGTTCAACTGTTTTAGGACATCACATACAATAAAAGATCAATGGTATTAAAGGAAAAAGTACAAGCTGCATTGAAGGTATCGGTTAAAAACAAGTCTCGTATGGAGTATCATATGAGATTATTGTTAAATGGAATACTGAAAATGCTCACTCATCTTAGCCAAAAAAGTTGGAAGACAGCTACCTGTCCAATTGGATAGTATCCATACACATTCCTATTCCGAAGGAGACTTAATAGCATGTATAAGTTTTGTATTAGTATCATATGCAAAAAAATTATTCTGAAGACAATTAAAAATGGTTTCAGTATTACATATGTACATCAATTGGGAACTGCTTAAATTTGCCCTTATTCAGAAGAAGGCAGGCAACATCTGAAAGCATAGAACACCAAAAAGGTGTTCACTTGTGCTTACTTGAGAATGTGAAGGCATTTATCTAGATGGGTGATAACAAATTATGAATGATATTGTGAAGTGTGCAGAACCCAGAACAAGTGTAAAACCTGCACATAGACCAAGGCAGCCATTCAAACAGATGGGAACATTGCACGTTTTGATATCAGAAAAGATATGTGTCCAAGTTAAATTATTTCACCATACTCATTAAATCTGAATGCTGAGCAAATTATATGAATACTGAACTTCAAGAAGAAGAAGGCAGCATTCAAACAGGAAGAAAACACAATCTGTAATATGCAGATTTCAAAACTTTACTTGTTGAAAGCAAAGATGATTGGGAATGCTCACTGAACTTACAAAACTACAACCTTCGGTGTAGAATATATTTCAATGGGGCTAGATCAAGGACAGTGTAGCCAACAGGAATTCCTGAAACCCAAATGATGGCTGAACATGATAGTGAGACAAGAGGAAAGTAAAGATAAATAGAGGAAAGAACTAGGAGGCAAAGGGCATTCACAGGCATATATGTATATATATTTATATAGAAAGAAGGGAAAATAGACTTATGTACATATATTTATAGGGATAATATTAAGGAAACACATGGACAGAGGGTCCCTATACTCAAGTACTCCCCCAATACAAGAACACCTTGTTCTAATAATTTAGCAACCTGAGATGTTTACCTTCTCAACATGATCACTGAGGACAAAATGGATGCATAAGCAAATGTGGCAAAGAAATATGATGGTGCCTGGTTATCAAAAGATATCATGTCTTGGGTCTTAAAGGCTTGAAAACAATCAAGCAGCCATCTAACTGAGAAACAGCAAAGACCACATGGAAGAAGCACCTCAGCCTCTCCCAACACAATCGCTGTGAACAAAGAGGGTGCACAAGCAAAAGTGGCAAAGAAAGCTGACTGTGTCCAGCTATCAGGGAATTTAGAGTCTGGGACCTTAAAAGCAAGAAGCTAAACAAGTGGCCATCTACCCAAGAAGCAACAAAGCCCACATGGAAGAAGCACAGCTGCCTGGGTAATCACGAAGGGTTGAGGGGATCAGCTATCAGTCATCAAAAAAACAAAAAAAATCATATCATTGTGAATGGGGGAGGGGTGCAAAGTGGGGACCCAAAGCCCATCTGTGTACAACTGGACATACCCTCACAGAAGGGCCAGGGAGGGGATGAGGCAGTCAAGGTGCAGTGTAGCAATGATGAAACATGCACTATTCCTTTAGTTCTTGAATATTTCCTCCCTTCCCCACTATCATTATTCCAGTTCTACCTTACAAATCTGGCTGGACTGGAGAATGTACACTGGTACATATAGGAACTGGAAACACAGGGAATTCAGACCAGAGGAACCCTTTATGACCAGTGGTATATGGGACAATAATGGGAGGGTAGAGGGAATGTGGGGTAGAGAGGCAGAACAGATTGCAAGGGACCTGCATGTGGCCTTCTCTCTGAGGGATGGACAGCAGAGAAGTAGATGAGAGGAGACATTGGAATATATGGCAAAATAATAATAATTATAAATTATCAAGAGGGAGGGGAGTGGGAGGGGGGGAAATGAGGAGCAGATACCAGGGGCTCAAATGGAAAGCAAATGTTTTGAGGACAGTAAGGGAAACAAATGTACAAAAGTGCTTGACACAATGGATATGTGTGCGCATTGTAATAAGAGTTGTACAAACCCTCAATAAAATGACTTTGTAAAAAGAATATATTGACAGTCATGTGCTTATGTTAATTTCATGATTGAGCTATAGGGGTGGAGTCTAGCCTGTTAATCTGGAGATAGCCATTAAGTAGTCAATGAGGCCTCTGTATGAGCATGGCTTTCTCCTGAGACTTCTGGGAAATCTCACGATATTTCTCTCATGGAGATGAGAAGATTTCTCCCTAGTTGTTGGGAGTTAGTCTCAGAGACAATGAATCTTGGACAAGACAAGATGGCAGCGTCCAAGAAGCTGGAGGAGCTGACGGAAAGACCACACAGCTTTGCCCTGATGAAGCCAGACCTCTGAAGCTGGGGCAGCCATATGGAGACCTCTGCCAGTGATGAGTTGCTTCTGCCACCACGGGATGCTGTTGATGGACCCTGAGCCCTGGAAGTGAGGAGTCATATGGAGACCCCTGCCAGCGCCGCGATTCTGCACCCACTGACCTGTGACTTCGTGAGTCGGAAGGAGACATTATAGACTGGTATCAGGCACATGGGCTAATATCAGACTTATGACTTTGGACTGGGTTGGGATGCTTTCTCAGGGTTCCATTCCTTTTGTATATAAACCATTCCCTTATATCCATATGCAAGACTATGTATTTGTTTCTCTAGTCTACCTGTACTAACATAATATATTTCAACATAAAGAAAACCAAAATACTTACAACAGGACCAAGTAACCACACCATGGTTAAAAGATGGACATTGTCAAAGATTTCATTTTACTCAAATCTACCATCAATGCCTATAGAAGCAAGAGTAAAGAAATTAATTGTGTGTTGCATTGAGTCAATCCAGTGCATAAGCTCTCTTTACAGTGTTACAAAAACAAACGCATCATCTTGAGAATGGAGGTGCATGATGCTATCATCCATTGTCTCATATGCATGTGAAAGCCAGACCATAGTTATGGAGGACTAAAGTAGAATTGGTGCCCTTAAATTAGGTTATTACAAAGAATATTGAGTAGACATGGACTGCAATAACAATGAGCAGAGTTTTCCTCTTACAAGCAAAGATGGTAAGAATTTGTCTCACATACTTTGAGCATGTTGCTAGAAGGAACCAGTCCCAGGAAAGAACATCATGCTTGATAAAGCATAGGACCAGTGAAAAGAGGAACACCTTTGTGAAATGAATGAAAACAGTCACTTCAACGATGGTCTCAAACACAACAATGAATGCGAGCACAACACAGGGCTGAACAATGTTTGATTCTGTGATACAAGTGGTCACTATCAGGGAACCAACTCAATGCCACCTAAGAACAGCAGGCATCCTGGCGGCACAAGTTTGGGGATTTTTTTAAACTGTGCAATCACCAACAAAAAATCATGATGCGAAATAGATCTCACAAAGGACACTTGTCTATTGTAGACTTGAATCAAGAAGTCAGAGAACATGCCTTCGCTTGATCTCAACTAGAAACCTGACCTTCAGGTCACTCTCTTTGTTTATCCCCCCACTTGTCTTTGCATATCTGAGAATGCAAAGCAAACATCACAAGTATTGATATTGGGAAGTAACACAAAATGTAGAAATGAGGTTAATTTGCAAAGATGGCATCTGAGAATAAAGAAAATGTCATGTCTCGTGTAAATAATTGTTGCATTACCTAAACTACTCCTTTCAGGTGCCTTATCTTCTGCAACTTGGCATTCTCAGAGTCTAGTGCAATCCCTGGCCCACTCATCTAACATCTATCCTCATCTTAGCTGAGTTTAGATCAATAAATGGCAAGGTCTCATATTCCCTGTATTCTCCAGAAAACAATGTCATCAGTAAGCTCTGATAAATCTCACCAATTATTTTCATGGATGAAAATATGCTCAGATTTTTAATAACAATTATAGCTCCAAATGTCCACAGAAAATATTCAGTAGGCTAATAAGAAAATAAATATTTTTAAAATAATTTAGTGCAAAAAGATGGCAAAGAAGATATAATTAGAATAAAAATATTTTCACATTCCTGTAGGCAAGGCAAAGAGTAAATAATCCATCTTTTGAAAACTTCCTTAGATAAGTAATACAGTAAGGACCTATATTAGTGATATAAGAAAAGAAGTTATTGACTGCAGGGAAACATTTGAGAGATGGTTAAAATACCAAATGATTTTAGATAATATTAATTAACAAAAACCCCGAAACTTCCACCTGAACTTAAAATCTGATAGTAAAATGTTACTAACTAAATTTATGTTAACTGGCCTTAGCTAGTTCAATGGGTTCAATCACATTTAAATCTACACAAGATCAAAGGAAGTAGAGAGTTTAAATCTCTTATCAGCTGGGGAATCCATACTGGCACTAGCAGAGATTATTGCCTGTATAGACAGAATTTTAGTGTGGAAGGAACTGGGCTAGATTTTTTAGGGAGTGGGAGAAGGTACTTTAAAAAATGTGGATCTGCAAAGGAAAACAAATGATTTGGAAATATACTTGATTGAAGAGGTAGAAACTCCTGATTCACTTTACTAGCTGTATGAAAATACATTTCATATTAGCTGGATGGCTTTCAGGATTTAATCTCTTCATGAGTATAGGAAATTCTGCTCTGGGAAGATTTTTTGAAAGGAAGAACTTTAAAGTTGAAGGAAGATATGGAGTCTCTGACTCAGCGGAGCTAGAAATTGAACCATAGTTTTTTCCAGAGAAGTTGCCTGCCGAGTGTCTCAGGAAAAGCAAGACGTGATGTACTCGCTCCAGTAATTTAGTGATTGCACATTGGACTGTAAATCAACTTCAGCAGTTTGAAACCACTGGAGACTCATGAGAAAGACAAGGCCCTTTACTCCCATAAAGAGTTTTTGGACCCCACAGGGGCAGTTTCTAAAACCCACAGTGGCAGTTCTACCCTGGCCATGAGTGAGTCTTCCATGGTAATTAGTAGGAATGAGCATTAAATGACGTCAGAACCCTTACCAAAACTCCCTCTCTGTTTCCCTTCATAATTCTTTTCTACCATTTGCTTAGTTTTAATTTTGAATTATCTTCTGTTCTTTCAAATAAATAACAGAAAAACAGAAAAATAATAGTTTTGTCAGATTATCGGGTCCACCCTCTTGTTTCCTGAAAGCAATCTGAAAATCCAGAACAGTTCCCTCGCATTGACCAGCATATCTTTCAACAGATGTCACACCCCTTCGATGTCGCCTTTCCAATACAATAGACCTCCCGGTTTTCCTGAGACATGACATTCAAAACCACTCTCGCTACCATCAAGTCAATTCCAACTCATAAAGACCCTGTGGGAGAGAGGAGAACCACCACAGTGGGTTTCTGAGATTACAACTCTTTAGGGAAACAGAAACATGGTCTTTCTCCTGAGAAGCGGCTATGATTTCCAACCGCTGATCTTGAAGGTAGAAGGCCAATAATGAGTAACCACTGCTCGTGCATTAACTACTTCCATGCTATTTCATGCCCTAATTTTGTGTCAGTGAAGATGTGGCCAAGACTGTCCACATTTCAATAAATATAGTTTAATGGAATCACAAAATCATCCATCATTCACTTGTTCATATTAAGCAAAGCAATGTCTGTCAAATTTGGCATAACCCCAAACATCTCAATCTGAACTCCACAGTTTTCCTTGACTGGCCAGTAATTTACAACCCTGTGAAATGAGGGATGATTTTGCTCATTAGTTCCTTGCTCTTCAATTTTTCTCACTTACAAGGAAACTTTCCCCAGAGGTTCTGTTTTTACAGGAACTTGTCATCCTTACTCTGCTCCTCACACACACAGTGTGCTCTACGCCTCTCAGGCTCTTCTTGCTTCTATAAGTCATCAGTTCCAGTAAAAGCAAAGCGGGAACACCGTTCATTCATTCCAGGCAGACACCATAATTAGCATTCAGACAACAGCCAACCAGACACATGGTCCCAGCCCCATGAAACCTGAGGAATACACAGTGGTGTGTAATACTAAAGGTGCTACTTTGTGACATGCCTCAAATGCTGTTTCTATATCTATTGATGCATTTGGAAGGTTGTTTTAATGTTTGTATTCTCATAAAGTTAATATTATATGCTAACCATACCTAACTGTCCCAATTTAGGGACAGCTTCACTTTAAAGATGCTTAGAAATGGAGCTTGTGGGTTTTCTGGGCATCCCTGAAAGTAATGTGCTTGCACAGCCTCCAAATCACCTAGGATCCCGTTCCACAAAGCACCCCATGACTGGTCAGTGATGCATGACAAGAGAGAGATACTTTCATCCATGTAGATACAGAGGGCTTCAAATTGCACGGAGGGACACTGAACTTCGTTATAAACATTCATGTATAAATATACTGTGTTATTATTGCATTACTTACATTGTTTATATATAACTATACATACACATATCTGTGTATAGCTTGTTTGTTGGTCAAAAAGTCCCAAATGGTAATGTGGCATATCTAAAACCACCTTCCTGGATGTATCAACCATCATTCCATTTCTTAATCTTTTGTAAAACTATAAGAATTAGAAAACTTTACCTACATGAAATCACTTAGTTTGTGTATTGTTTTATAAAATATTGGATGCATTTCACATTTATGTCTTGATTTCTCATCATCTAATATTTCTCAATTTAAATTATATTTCATCAGTTTGCTTGCAAAAGATATTGCTGAGCAAAAGAAAATTATTTTCCTTTCAGTTTCCAACTTTTTTTTTCGTATTTGTTTCAACCCCCTATTTTCTTCCAAATTAGTTTTCACCCCATTGTGGTGGTAACTATTATTTTTCATAAATTCCATATGTGTTAAAAATTGTGCATGATATTTAAATTTCCTATAATTTCTCTCCATGGAATGTCTAACAAACCACTATTTCACAATCATTAACATAAAGCTTGCTCTTAAGGAAAGCGTTTTTCGACTTGTTTCATTTTTGACATCAACTCCAAGTTTCAGTTCAACAAAATGAAATCAGACATTGAAATATTTGACATTTTTAGAATAAACCTGAAAACATTTTTAATGAAGCAATATGATCATAGGTGTTCCTATTTGTTTTTCAGCTAAAAATATTTTTCTCAAACTGATGATCATTAACGATAGCCTACTTAAGACAGGTTCTATTAAATACTAAAACATATTTATTATTAAAAACACATGCAGATTGTAGTAAATTTAGAGGTGAAACAGAATTTTCTACTTAATCTCAGTAAGTGACTCCACATTCCACTTCACTTTGCATTCTTGATACACTATCTGAATGGGGAAGAATGGTGAATTTTCTTTTAAAAGTTTCCTATAGATGTGATACTAATAAAATACTTGAAATGAATTGAAGATTAACTCAGTTTATTTGCTCCTCATAATTTCTATCTTCAATGAAACATTCTGATAGAATATGGAAAGTACAGAATTATATATTCATATATACATGTATATGTGTAAAACAGCATGCATATTTCTCTAAGCAAGTAGATAGGTAGGCAAATTGAGAGAGAGAGGAGTCTTCAAGTCTCTACTAAACTCTTTTAAATATTACAACTGAAAGCTACATTGAAATTATTATTTTGGGAGTCTTTATATCCCTTTGAATAACTGTTTATATTTAAATATTCAAGAAAAACAAAAATAAGTTTACCAACCTTAAAAAAAACATATTCTAACATTTCTGTTCAACTCATATTTCCTTACCTCTAAAATCCAATAAAATATTGCTAGAATATAAATGGAAATTAACATTTACTCATAGAATAACATATAGGATACAATAAAATGCTAAACATATTTCAGTTAGTAAATACCTGAGAACATAAAGCAGTAATTGCCTTGGCTATTAGGGACCGATACAGTGATTTCTACATTGTCACTAAAAGAGGACAATGGGTTTCAGTTTTATTTTACCCAAATTATAGAAAATCACAACTTGATTCTTCTGATATCTAGTTATTGTGCAAAATGAAAACATAATGATAAACAATGCCACACAGAGTAAAATAAAGCAGATAGAGGTTAGACTTGTCTCCCTAGTTTGTTTAAAGTACAGAAAATGAACCTGCCAGTTTAGTTACCTACCGGCAATACTCGGAGTCTATCAGTTTTATCACCTCTACAAAACGGCACCAATTTATAATCTCTGTTCCCACAACATAAGCACCATGCCAAAGAGACGGGTAAAGTCAAGGATCCGATCAAGAGTAATGAAGAGTTTGGACTGGTTGGGAATCTGCTTAGTGGAGGAAAGAGAAAAGAGAAGTGGCTTAGGGCATTTCCTGAACCCTGGCTGGAATTTCAGTTAAGGAAGAAGAAATGACACAGCAGTTTCAAGTCAGGGAACTTCCTTTCTTTATCTGTATTTTGGTACAAATCAGAGGAACAGCTCTGCAACAAAACTGCTTCACTGTGGTGTGGCCACAATAAAAAAAACAACATTCAATTACGTTATTGCCCCATAATTAACATTTCGTCCCAGAATATGCACCAGCTGTGTGTGCTGGGGATCAGGATGGACTAAGGCCCCACATTGATGGCAGTATGCTGTACGTGCTTCACGCTCACCTCTCTCTTCCCATGGAAGAACTGTGGATGTATTAAGGAATTCGTCGAGTTTAAGTTTTGCTTACAGTCATCAAACCTCCCCCAATTTTTGTAGTCTAATTTTCCTTACATACTAGGTCATTCTCAAAGTGACTCAAAATATATTTTATCTTATCCAAGAGTATTTTATCTTCTCAGTTACATGGAAGATGTGTTCATCGTAGGAAATATCTAAAGTATTGTTATTATAATTTCTATATCTTGATTCGCTCTATATTTTTAAGGTTACAGATTGCTACTTTTATTGATGAAATTTACAAGAAGGGCTCTCTTTTCATCAATTAATTATCTACAGGACTTTTTGATCCAAAGACCCAACTTTGTTCAGACTCTTTAATTTTATTCTTTGAAAATCTGCATTCATTCTATAGTACCATTTTCTTATTTTACATACCCACACTCACTAAAAACACAGAGATTTCAGAAAGTTTATGGAAAAATTCCACTTTATTTTAATTTCATTTTTCTATGAACTTTCTAAAGCTCTCTGTTAGGTGTATGTGTTACTTATTAGAATTTCACACAAAGGCTACCTGTAAATCCCCTTGCTTTTCTGTTTTTAAAAAATATTGCATTTTCAATGACATTTGTATTTATAAAGGCCTGAAGATTATGTTAAAATATCTCAGACATCATATCTATCTAAAGGCTTTTAAAAATAGCAAATAAAGCAGGAGAAGTTCACTCTGATAAAGAATTGCTGAGTTGCTTTAAACATTCAGTTGTAGACATCCTGATCATACATTTAAATCCTCTCAAAGGTTTAGGAAAAATAAGTAAACAAGAGTAAAATCTATTGATATTAATTAATAGTAGGAATTGGAAAAAGAGTCATATCAAAATATATTTTAAAAATACATCTGTGGTATTAATTTATTAAAAACCAAGACTGACTGATTTAAGTTTAAAACACATATTTGAGATTCAGAAGGTAAGTTTTAAAACTGTTTTGCTGCCCAATATACATTTTGCTTTAAAAACTTTGGGAGATACTTAAGTCTTAATATTGATCATATCTGAAATGATAATCCAGCAAGGTAATATTGTTTTTAATTTTTTTCATATATCTATAATTTCTGTATTTTATATAATGAATATATGCTATTTGTAGGGAATACACGTTCAATTTTAGAGATAAGTTTTATATCAGAACATTTAGTGACCGGACATTACTTGCTACAAAATAATTTTGCCACAAAATTTCTGCTTTTCTGTGATGAGTGAGACCCTCCAAATTTGTGCAATTGGAAGATCTCAACTAGTTCAAGTCTTGGTTTTTTGGCTATTGCCTGATAAATGTTTATAGGCATCCTATAATTGTCATCTTAATGAATCCATCATATGACAAAGAAAAGACATCTTCTTGTGATAGTAGTAGATTCTGTCGCTTGTAGTGCATTCGTACTCCTTACTCATGCGATCAAAGTGCAGAGAATACAACAGCAGAAATTCTGAAGAAGAAGAAATAGGTCACAGAGCTCATGGGCATGACCTCGGATCACTTTGGTTAAAATCCTCCCTTCTTCCCTATTGCTAATCATATTGGTTAAGTATTATCATTTCTTTGCTTTAAGTAGAGCCTTGGTGACAGTGGTTTGCACACTGGTCTGCTAACTGCACTGTTCGAACCCACCATCACTTCTGCAGAACTAAAATGAGGTTATTACTTCCATAAAAGTGTCCCATCTCAGGGAAAGTGCAACTCTGTCCTTAGAGAGTTGCTGCAAGTGAAAAACAATGAGTTTATTTCAGGGATTCTTTTTTGCTTCAAATCCCCAATCTGCCCCAAGGGAATAGCACTAGCATCCCCAGATAGGCTGCTCTGTGTATTAAATGACTAAAGGACACTGCAGCAGTAAAACGATTTCAATGTAAGTTAATCTGAATGAAGTAGAATCAGAGAGATAGACTAAATATGTAAAACTATGTTTCCTCATAGTTCCCATTTGGAGTTTTTAAAGCTCCCTCACCAACAAAAGAACCATCCATGCACATTTCATACATGAATGTATCATTGCTGGCCACTATTTTTTAACTTTATTCTGAAAAAGGATAGAAGCAGGAGAGAGTGAATAGATGGGGTAAAGTTTCTTTTTTCTCAAATAAAATAGGCTATCCCAAGAAATAATGTACACAGTCAAAAAGCGAGCTACACAGAGTGTCAGAATAAAGCAAGACAGAAAATGCTTTGCTAGCGATGGCCCAGGTCGCTGCAGTTGAGGAATGTTGTGGATGTCTGAAAGTATCTGGACAGCAGGTGCTTTGTTGCTTGAGAATGAAGTAAAAGGGAATCAATGATTCATAAAACTACAGAAGACATGTCAACAAGTCACATGAAAGAGATTACATGGACAGAAATCTCTATTTTTTTATGAGACTATCTTAGGAAGATTTGTTCATATTTCCTAATTTAAAAAGAGAGTTTCTGTGTGCATAAGAATATATATAAATGGTTTCTATTAACATTTTAATCTCATAATAGATAGTCTCTATACTCAGAAAAGAGAAGGAAAAAGGGACAATCCACATCTGAGAGATTTTATCAGAACATGTAAAATAGAAATTACAGAGTTCAAATTCAGGTATAAATTTTGCTTTCAATCAAAATACTGATGTTCACAATATAAGGATATCTTGGGGAAGGGGATGGGGTGGAAAAAAATTAAAAATTAAAAAAAATAATACTTCTGCCCAGGGTTGGGATGGCCAACTTTGATGACTGAGGTCCATGACATTGAATCTACCCACTGCAAACTCCCATTCACAATGTCGTCAGAAACTGCATGGTCTACACTTTCCAAATCACACTCTTGCCAGTTGGAACTCATCTAATACTGTTCTATCTACATTTGCCATATGCCCTGCATGACAAGCACAATGATGTTGGTTATGATTCTTGTAAATAATAGATCATGATCCATTTTTCCCTGACAGAGTTCTAAAGCAAGGTAGGTGAGATTACTATCAAGGTTTAGAACATTTATAGGTTTTTATTTAGTGGACGCTTCCCTTGAGTGGAATGTCAATGCTTAATTTTCTAGGAAACTTAGGTAAGACATAGACACTAAAATGCAAAGCATCTGCTAATTTGCTAAGTGGAATATTTCTTAAAATGTAAACAATTGGGTGGATATAAACTAGAAAGGAACCTTGGTGGCATAGTAAATTAAGAGGCTGTTAGCTGCAATCTTAGCTGTTCAAAACCACTAGTTGGTCCACAGGATAAAGCCATGATTTCTACTCCCATAAAGAGTCTCATCAAGGCTGAGCCCCGGTGGTGTAGTGCTTGAGTGCGGGACTGTGGCTCACTGGCTTGGCGTTTCAAATCCAGCAGCAGCGCTCCAGGAACGGGGCAGGGCCTCCCACTCCCACCAGAGGGCAGTGATATCCCCCCCCCAAAAAAAAAGAGTCTCAACAATCCACAGGGGCATTTCTGCTCTGTCCTATAGGGCCACTGGGAGTGGGCATCACTTCCCATGCACTGAGTTTGGTCTTTTGTTTTTGTTTCAATATAAACGAGTATTTTAGATATGCATTATGTTGAGTGCAAACTACGTGAGCTGCCCTTATTTCTCATGATAATCATATATATATATAGATATATAAATATCCCCTATCAGAAAGCTTCCTTTAACTTTGAAGCAGTGATAAATAAAGAAATAAGTGTAAAAAGAGAAAATAAATCATATCCAATAAAAATGTGAAGGAAAGGTTGACCAACTGTCACAAACTGTAAGCATAGTTCTATCAGACCAACTCATAGTAAAGTAAAAATTTTAAAAATTTGTGGGGGCAGGGTTTATTTTGTACTAAAGTGTACTAGGTGCTTTCACTTGCATATGTTATAAATACAAATGATTTTTAAATATTGGGTAACACACTTCTGGAATTGCAGTGCTAGAAGTTTGGATAATTAACCCCCATAAATCTTCTCATGCCAAATCAAAGAAAAGAACAGTGACTATTCCAGTACTTTGGAAAATCTAGGACAGAAAGTGGTGTCCTCAGAAATGACCCTTTTTTTCTAGGTGTTGCTAATCATATTGAACACTGTCCTCTATTATCTGAAAACTGAGAATGGAATACATGAAACAAAAATGACACAAGACATCTTAATTGTCAGAGCTTTGAAAACCTAACCATTTCAAATTTCATACTCTCAGTGATACTCTCTCTGTGTTGGATGATAATTTGGGAACAAAAGGGGGATTTGCATATACTTGCATACATGGACACTTACACGTACTATAGCCAATGATGACTCTCACTCCTCTGGGGAAGACCACCTGCTCAGACAGTTCCCAACACCAGAGACAAGAGAAAGACCATTCCCTGTGCACACTTCCAATTCTTCTTCTGCTTGTTAAAGTCTACAAAGCTATAAATCAGTATTAAAATAGTACCACAAATATAACAGAGAAGGAAGAATAGTAGAAGTCATAGCCAATAACCTTTGTTTAGGAGAAAGGAGGGACAAATCACACACCAGTAAAAGTATCATGCAGAATAGTTAGATGTTAAACACCTATATTATCAATTCACAAAGTAAAGAGATCAGTGGGGAAATTGCATTTTATCGTGAAATAAAGTCCCTACCTAAGGTACCATCATCAAATGGCATTCGTTTCTAAAGCATAGCAATGAAAGCATATTCTTGAATTTAAAATATATGTCAGGAAAAAGAAAACAACTAAAAGGACTCTGTAGGTTCCAGAAAATTGTCGATGGCTTTGAATCAAATCTTGAATAGAAATAATGTGTGCAATAGACACTATCTCATGTGGACTGTTTGGCTCATCTTATTCAATGTTGATTATTAACTGTTTCATTGAAAATAGGTCTGGTTAATCAAAGTAGATAAATTTAAAATCAAATTTAATTTGTTAATAATTCATCCCTGTAATAATGTTAAATTAAATTGGAGACATAATAATCCACATAGTTATCCATGATAACAGGTTTTAAATAATACTTTACTGAGTTTTTGGTATAAGTTCCTTCAGTAAATTTATCCCCCATTTTATAATTTGCACACAAATTGTTACATTTATCAGTGTGTAAACAGTCTTTCTGTTCACTTCCCAGTCTCTATTTTCTTTATCTTCTTTCCTTTCCTTTAAAGTTGTAAAGGAAATTAATTGGCTATTTACTGTACATAGATATTTGTGAAGTACAGCACCAATCTTACAAATAACATCCTTTATCTTGAGTGCCCATCTATGCCCAGACTAAAAGGTGTTCTCAAGCAACCTTGGTTCTAGGTTTAAAGAATTTCTGGGAGCAAGAGTCTCAGGAAATATTCTGTCCCAACTTTGCTGACTTTCTTTAAAATAAGACAGTGTCGTTTCTTATTTTTCTCTACTCTATCTAACCAGTACCAATTATTGAGTCATAAGTGGGAACTGGGTACCATCTAGTTCTTCTGATTTCAGGGTATACACATGAGACTATGGCTGCTATTGACTGGTTTCTGAAATTTTGATGACTTTATTACTGTTTTGTTCCTAGAAACCAGTGACCTAGTGTTACACAATGACTTTTTATTAAATATAATTACTACAAAATTATACAGAAGCTAGAATTAAATATTAAGAGAAACCATACATTCCTGAGTCCAACAAAATGAAGTCTTTTGGGAGCCTGGCAGAGATAATGGAGAAAATGAATAAGAATAAGTCAATATCTAGGTCAATATGATGCTTCTTCCTCTAAATCCCATTAATAAATCTCACTAATTCAAAGAAGAAACTTCTGAATAAATCGCAAAATGAAAAACTTGAATAACACATTTGGACTTCATTTAAAGTTAATGGTTCACATTCCTCAGAAATATAAGGTAAACTTTCATTGAATTCAGAGAGATGGCTATAATGTGTGAGAGAATTTATCATAAATATATGTACTTTTGTTGCTCAAATCTGAATCTCTTTTACTTGTTAACTCAAATTGCCTTGACTTCTCATGTTTATGCAAAACACATGATTTTTTTGAGAAAAAAGGAGAGGTACTGTAACATCAGAAGGAATCATCAAAGAACTAGTGGCAACTTCTTAAGGCTTTTTATCAAAGTAGTGAGGGAATGCATTAAAGCAACAATATCTGAGGCTTACATGTGATGGGACTACTAAATTTAATAGTGTATCTTATGAACATATGTGGACATAATGATTTTTTTCTGAAAGAATGCTCTATTCTGAAACACTTTTTTTCTTGGTAAGAGAACATGATTCCCTCAAGAAAATTCAGACCAAAAAATCACCAATATTTCATTAATAATAAATGCCTCATACTCTACAAACAAACAAACAAAGTTTTTTAAAAAAAATATGCTCCATAAATGAAGATTGTCTACAAAGGACACTAAATATGAATAGGGTAAGTCATTTAGAATATCTTTCATCAAACGTCATAAGAAAGTAGCATTGTTAAAGCATAAGCACATTACATAAGAATTCAAGTAAAAATAAGGGCTTTGCGTCTTACAAATCTTACTTGTAAAACGTTGATCAAATTTGACATTTATCAAAATGTGTTAAACAAAAGTGAATTCTTATACTCAAAGAAAATACACTAAAATAGCATTGTTTTACTTCCAAATAATAGGGAAGAAAATGAAGCCCATATGAAAATGCAAGTTTATGTATTTAGTCAACACCCATCTGTCAGTTTATCCCACTGTTGTCTTGCATCTTGCTGTGATGCTGATAAACATGCATACTATCAGTATGAAATATATCAGCAGGGTAATACATGGGGAACTGGTTTGGGTGGAATTTTTGTACTAAGACAGAGATAAATAAAGGCCTAGTTCTGGGATTTTAAATTGGCTAATGAAAGCACTTGGTGGACAATATACTATTATCTAGAAGAGAAGGCTGCTAAATTGGAAGGTGTTCAAGATATAGTGCCTCAACAATGAATCCAAGCATACTAACAATGGCATACGTGGAGTAGGTTTGCCAATGTGTAGCTCTATTGTGCATGCGGCCTTCATAAACCAATTGAAAATCACCTAACAAGTTTTTAACAAAGTGTAACTTATATATTGTTACTAAGAAATGTCAACTCTCTATTTAGTTATCACTGATGGCACTATGCTGTCTCCTCTGGGTTAACTCATACACTGAGTAACCCAAGGACTATTTCTTAGGAATGTTTGATCTACTTTGCATCATAAAAGTGAATCAAACACACCTAGGCTATCTGATTAATGATGTGGAGTGTTGAAACAGAATGGTTTGCATAAGCCAGAATTCTCAGTGACGCTAGATGGAGCTTCAAAACCACAAACAGTCCACGTAGGTCCTCTTAGCTATTGTGTAAAGAGGTATGGATGCACTGACAGCTAAGCATTAGACTGCCAGCCACAAAGATGAGGGTTCAAACCCACCAGCCAAGAAAAAGTTGAAGTTATGTCCTCTTGGAAAGCTTTACGACATAAGAAACCTGTGTGTCCGAATTGATTTGGTAGTGGGTTTGGACTTGGTTTGGTAGTTACCATGTAATGTTCATTTATTTTCTCAATACAAATCTGTAAGCTCTAAGATTAAAGTATCCCAATTATTGACAAAAATAAAGTCTTCCCAAATGAAAAGGTGAAAAATTTACTTAGCTGGGAAAGCATGCTTCTGAATGTTAAAGTAGAAAAGCACGAGGAATTCTTAAATATTCCAAAATTTATATTTGCATCTTCTCTGTCACACCTAAAGCAAGTCATATTAGCTCTTAGGCAATCAAATAATATAGTCCCCATTTTAGTGACTATGTTAAGATATCTGCTAAAAATGCAACTAATCAAAGTGTAGGAAGTCAGTTTTCATTAACTAATGATAGCATAGCCTTTTATGTCCAAAATAGCAGATTTGTTACATGATGTAAACATAGAGTGTTGACTTATTTGGAATATTCTTGCATTCCCTATTCACTGAGTAGGTGTAAATAGCCTACATTTATATCTTTACAAGAGTTTAACCATGTATTTTTGGGGAGGAGTTTGTTTTCTTCTGCTAAGTGTTCTCCATCTTCTTTAGTTCGTGTTTTCCTTTCATTTATTTTTATTTATTTATTTTGTCTTTTGTGTGTAGGAAGCAGTTGTTTGGCGAGCACACTTAAGCACTTAAAGGTCCAGAAAACAAATGAATCACTTGTGCCTGTAAGGAATCAGTTCTGCACAATTTTGACTGCCTGCACCTGCAGACTATAAACCCCTGAGAGGGCTAGGTCTCAGGTCCGGAGACATCATTTGTAGTTCTGTTTGCTACCTGCCTATAAATAACACAAAACACAGTCACATGCTAGATTATTAACCAGATATATTATTAAGCTTGCCATTAAGTCAACTCTGTAGTTCATTAGGAAGAGGCATATAGGGTACTTACTCTTCAGTATGAGAAAGGGGCTCTGATGCTATAGTGAATTCTGCTTTGAACTGCTAAACACAGGTTGACAGTTCAAACCCGCCAATTGCTCCTTAGAAGAAAGATGAGGCTTCCTGATCCTGTAAAGATTTGCGACCTGAGAACAGGCCCCTGCCTCACGGGGCAATTCTGCTCTGTTTTTAAGGTCTCTGTAAGTCAGAATCAGTTCTACCACATATACTCGAGGACCAGCTGACTTGAAAATAAACCAAGGCACCAAACTTTACCACAACAAACTAGGAAAACTTATTGCCCTGAGTATAAGCCTAGAGTGAAAAATGCAGCAGCTACTGGTAAATTTCAAAATAAAAATAGATACCAACAAAATTACTTTCATGGAGGCATCAGGAGAGTAAGTGTTTTTGAATATTTATTTCAAAGAAAAACAGTAAAGTAACTCTGTAAGTGGAAAAGAGGATTAACAAATAATCTGGCATCAACAGTAACTATACAGTCTGTGCTACTGCATGCACTGCATTACTACACACCCTGCCTTACCGCATGTATGCAATGCAACTTGTACAGTCTGAAATCTAACTCAAGCTGATGATATTCCAGAATGTGTTGACATGACTGTTTACATAGAGCAGCCTGTCTTAGGCTCATCATGTACACAGTGGTGTGTGCACTGTATTCCTGCATGCACTGCGTTACTGCACATGAATGGGAAGTGCTAACGCAACACAGACAGTAACACAGTGTATTCCCATTGCTGCATGTATATTATACATATACAAGCATAGGCAACACTGGGTCTAGATAGGAGTTTATAAGAAAATAAAAAATTAAATATAGCAGTCTAAGTACTGTGAATAATGTGCTGTATATCCAAGACCAGAGATATCCTGGTACTTGTATTCAGCAATGCTTGGGCGGAACAATGGGGCGTGACCAAGTACAGGTAAGACTCTAAAAGCTATGTCATTATTCACAGCCCTGGAGAAGAGCTGGAGAAGAGGGGCGTCATCAGACGTTCATCCGACAAGTATACGGTGCATCCCAGGTACCAGCACACAGAAGCGGGCAGGTTCTCGTCCAGTGCGGCATGGACAACACAGAGGCTGCTGGGCACAGGAAGAAGAAAACAGGGATATCAGCAGCCATTGGAGCACCCACAGTGGCTGCAGGCGCCCGCAGATGAGCGGAGGGAGATGGGAGGACAGGTAAGTCAGACTCTCACTGGAGTATAAATCAAGGGGGGATTTTTCAGTATTAAAAAAAGTGCTGAAAAACTCAGCTTATATGCGAGAATATATGGTATATGACAGCTTGGTTTGTGTAGTACAAGAAAGACTCTAAATCTTTTTAATGATTTAAAAGCTGTAAACAAAGGTAATTGTGAGCCATCTGTTGTTTCTTGGGTTTGAACTGGAGCTTGAGTTTAGGCTTGGGCTTAAGCATGGGTTTAGACTAGTGTTACTCATTGGGATGCTAGCCACATCCTCCAGCAGTTCAATTCCCCCATTCCTCTGTGGGATAAAGAAGAGGCTTTCTGGTCTTAAAAATTTACAGTTTCAGAAATCCAAGTGGACAATTCTACCATATACTAGAGGTTCAGTTTTGATTCTGCAGCAATGAGTTTTTGAGAAGTTGGTTCAATGATTCCCAAGCAAGAGCAAATTTACTTTAAAAGTTAAGTAGGAGTTGCCTATACATGGAACATTTGTAAACCAGGAATGTAAGGAGTACTGTCTACTTCATTGGTAGGAAGACTAGTTTATGTTTCATAGTTAGATGAAAACACGTATCACGAAACTGTGAGTAACTTAGCAGCCTACACACCACAGTGTGTTCCCACTGCTGCACTACTTCTGAAAGACGATTGGTCAGATCCTCAATCCCACCTAAGCATCACAAAGTTGGGAAATAGTCAGATTATAGTAATGCCCAAGCTGAACTCTCTTCAAGTAGGCCAAATACAATATTCTAAAGAAAATTTTCTGTTCAATAAAGACACTCATGGTATCGGTAGTGGGGCAGCAACAAAGAGCTAGGGATAGTGAGATTTTTAGGGTTGGTGAGCTAAAAGAAGGTATGAAGAGAGAGACTGAATTTTAGGAATGTAGCTAGTTCCCTGGGCAGAATTGAGGTTTACAGTTATTAATTTTAAGTGAACTCAGACAGACTACTTTCCTCAGATTTCTATGTGAAGGTGCAGAATTAGGACTGAAGCAGGTTTAAGATTTTGCCAGATGAGAAAGGTGAAGGGAGAGGTACAAAGGCATTTTGGCACTGTGGCGATGGCAGTGACAGCGGAGGTGATGATAGAAATGCTGACTACATGAAGGTTACTATGTGTAGAACTATTCCAGAGAATTCTTAGAAATCATGATGAGTAAATGGGGGCAAACATTAAGCAACTTATTGAACACTACAGCTAGTAAATGGTGAAAATAGAGTCTAAGACCTTTCAAAAGAAATCGACCAGATGCATGAAAAAGTTCCCTACTGCTCAAAGAGTCACAGAGTCTACTGAAAAAGGAACTAATTTAAAATATAAAGGTTGAAGACCATGAGACAGTGGAAGGATGAATGGATTGTAGGCCCCAGTAGAGTTAAATGAAGAACAAATGTTGGAATTTGCATCTTCCAAAAAGGAAAATGAGGAGCCCTGGTGGTTATACAGTGGGCTGCTCACGGCAGTCAACAGTTCAAATCCAACCAGCTGTTCCCTGGAAGAAAGATGAGGCTTTCTGTTCTGGTAAAATGGGTCAGTATTGAGTAAAAGGTAAAGTAGATGAAGAAGAAATGCTTGTTAGAGAGTTAAATCTTTGAAATGCAACATTATGAAAGATTTGGAATGATAAGGCCTTGAACATAGTCCTGTGAGAGAATAGCTAGCCTAGTGGGGGTCAAGGAAGTAGAGGCCGAAGTATTGAAAACATCGCATTTGCACAGGTACGGAAATGATTAAGACACACCTAGGAATAAAGAGAATTGATATTCAACTGTTGATTTGGAGATATGGTTACCAATTTAACAAAATGGTATATAAGATATCAGACATTAACATTTCAAATATTTAATTGCAAATACATTCCAATTATTACAGAGAATGTGTCATAACCAGAAATTATTTCTTCAGCATAAATCCAAACATCCACGGGAAACCCTACCAATGGAGCTAGCATCAGAAGTCAAATTTTTCCAACTTACAGACCAGGTTCTTAAACTTGAAATAACAGTTCCTTACACTGCTATTAAATTAAGCAAATAAAACCATGAATAAATCTTGAAGTAAAAACTTCATTCAAGTGCTCTAAATTGGAGAAAATGGACGCCATGATCTTCAGTACTATATTCATATGGCTATAGAAATGAGTTTGGCATTTTGTGAAAGCAAAATTTTAACAGTATAAACTACTACTTAAATTTTTTATCACAAGTTATATGCGCAATAGGATATCATGTGCTTCGATCATCTCACTGTTTTGAATTCAGTTTAGTGGATAAGTCCAATTATGAAGACAGGAAAATAGCATATGCATGATCACATGTTAGCTTTCATCTTTAACATAAGTAGGCAGATATAATGCTCAGTATTTTTATAGTTACATTTCAGACAAACAGCATTGTCTTTGAAGCTGTGCTTTTAAAAGAAGTACTTGCCAGCATTTGGAATCAACCACATTAGAAATGCATTTCATGTAAATATGTTTTTCTTCCCTAATGCTATTTCATGCTATTTCATCTTTTATTTAAATCCTTATTGAATTATGAAGCTAAAATCTAGAAAGTCGTGTGCATAGAAAGACAGAGAAATCTAAATAATTGTATATGAATTAACCATACAAATATGTTTTCATAGAGCTTATGTCCTGATTCTATAGTCATACATTACTATAATTTTTCATATCACAGGATTTTCTGTGAAGAATTTAAGTATTATAGTAAACATAGTTTGATACTATATTGCAAAAATATTTGTAGTAAAATTAATTTATCAAATTAAATTTGCATCTCATGTTTACATAATAATGTTGGTTTTCCAAAGCAATTTTATATACCATATATCAGAACCTTGAATGTCACAATCCTGTGAAGAAAAGATAGCAAATTTATCATAAAATATTTTTGATAAGAAGAAAATTGAAATAAATAGAAAGTTTAAAGTGCCATAATCTAAGAAATAGCAGATTTGGCTCTGATAATTTTATAGTGACACCTGTGAAGTCTGGCACTAGAAATACCTTGTTTTACATTTGTATTTTGGGGCAGGGGAAAGGGAGGGAGGATCTCATAAGCTTGCCATCTTTGAAAGAGTACATCATTACAACTCTTCTGTGCTATTTTAGTGGGAAATAGTTGAGTTTTCTTTCTGTGACAGATTTCTGCTTTATTTAATTTCCACCTTCCCCAGATCGTACTGTACAGCAGTAACTGACAACGTCAGATGCTCCTCTTTGGTGCACAGTGTGCCATGCTGTCACTCCTTTGTATTAATGCTGTATATAGCAGGTGTCAAAGAGTACTGTATAAATTTTGGTAACACCTGGTTGACATTTTACTAAAACTGCAATTAAAATATTCAGAAACCATAAATGTGGAGATTATCGAAGCTGTCCAAGAAAGAGTAATATCTCAAAGCCCAAAGCCTTCCAACTAAACCAATCAAAAAGCAGGGGAAACATTAGACACTGGTCAACAAAAAGCAGTGACCTCAGACAACCAAGAAATACTCAGGATAAAAAGCAAACTTCATGATTGCACTAATGTACTGTCTTGATAAAGCTTTCAGGTTGTGGTGGAGATAAAGCGTTGGCAGGGTCTTGCGGAATCCCTGAATTGAGGAGGTAGCATGGAGAGTAGAGGGAGATCATTGGCCAGAGTATCTGAGACAGTTCAATGAAAAACTGAAGCCTGCACAGAGAGAACTCCAGAGGTGCTGGCAGCTGTCCCAAGAATTTCGCTAAGTCCTTGTCTCAGTTTCCTACTGCTGCTTTAGCAAAGACTCTTGGCCAGGGTAGCTAAAAAGAACAGAAACCCTATCATTTATGAGGATTGTGAGTCTGAGATTAAGATGCTTGCTGCATCAATGCCTTCTGAGGCTTTGAAATAAATGTTATTTCATGACTTTCTTCTAGCTTTTAGGAGTTCCTTAACCTTCAGCTACAGTATCACAAGGCATCTTGTCTCTGTACCCACCCTACTTCAGTAGAACCTCAGGATAGCCTAAATGATGGCATCTTCAAAGGTCTTGCAAGCAAGGAAACATTCACAGGTCCATAGGAGAGCATTTCAATATATCATTTCCTAAGGTACATTTCAATCCACCATAATAATGGTCTATACATTTATGTGATGAAAATACCCCAAACTGGGTAAATCCCACCTGAAATGACATGATCAATGATGTCTGTCTCTTACAGAGTCAAAAGCAATGTCATTTCCTAGTACCCATACTGCAAATCGTATGTCTCCTGGGAATATTAGACAGAAAACACAAAAGGGTCTTATCTCAAGTGTGAAGAATAATTAGCCCTAGAACTAGTATTGCTCACATCCATAATCCCCCAATACCAAACTGTTGCTAAGTAACAAATGTTTTAAAAGATTTATGGGAGTATAAAAATGTCCATTGTATGGGGCTGCAGCCCATGGGCTTGGCAGTTCAAATCCAGCAGTGACTCTCCAAGAGCAAGGCTGGGTAGCTCCCATGACCACCAGAGGGCAGTGATGCCCCCCAAAAAAATGTCCAACATTGAGTAAGAGAAAATTCACAATGTCCAGCGTCTGCTAACTATTAGACATGCAAATAAGCATGAAAATACAGTCCATATACAATTAAAAGCTAAACAGTCAGTAAAAATAGGCCCAAACTGACACAGGAATTAGTCAGGGGGAAAGGAAATTAAAATAGTCCAATCCACCACCACTTTCCCCAAAATAGTTCATTTAATTGCCTTGCAATAAGTATGTAAAAACATATTAAGATATTCAATATTTTAATTGAACATCTAGAAAGTAACACAGGTGAGATGCCGAATGTGTTGAATGGGAATGACAGCAGACTATAGGTTATGGGAACAGAATTAGATGATTTAAGGAAATACCAAAAGAAACCATTGGAAATAAAACACATGGTGTGGGTCAGGCTCACTTTAGTCTCAAAGGAATATCCTTGCTCTTCAATGTGCTAAGTCTTGTGCTGCAGATTTACCTAACGCAACACATCTTTTGATCTCTTTGCTGCTTCCATGAGCACAGATTGTGGAACCCCTTAAGACAAAATCCTTGACAACTTCACCTCTTCCTCATTTATCACGATATCATCTTTTGGTCCAGTCGGGAGGATGTGGGTTCTCTTTACACTGAGTTATGGTCCACACTGAAGAGTACGATCCTTGTTCTTCATCAGCAAGCACTTCATTTACTCCTCAGCAGGGTTGTGCCATCTGCATACTGTTAGTAAGTCTTTCTCTAATCCTGATGTCACATTCTTAATCATTTGACCCCGCTTGATTTACTCAGCGTTTAACCTGAGCAAATATGGGGAGAGGACACAACCGTTCTGCACACCTTTCCCAATTTTACACCAGGCAGTGTTGCCTTGTTCTGTTCACACAGCTGCCTCTTGACCCATGTACCATTTCTGAATGAGCACAACAAAGGGCTCCAGAATTCCCATTCTTCTCAAGTGTATTATGGTCCACACCTTCAGATGGCTTTGCATAGTCAGTGAAACAAAAGCAAATATCTTCCAAGGTCCATCTGACATCAGCGAGATGTCCCTGTTCCATGTCCTCTTCTGAATCTAGTCTAAATTTCCAGAAGTTACTTTTCAATTTGCTGTTGGTTGTATGAAGTATCAACGATACCATTCTACAGTTTGATACCTTTCAGTAGTCTGTTAGGTCAGCTTTCTTTGGAATGGGTGCAAATATAGATGTCTTCTAGTCAGTCGCCCAGGTAGCTTTCTTCAAAATTTCCTGGCATATGATAAAGATATTGCTCAACACCCATCGTAAAGATAAAATTTTATTTTAGTCAATGCTGTTAATTCTTACTAAAAATCTATAAAATGCAGTTTGTTGATTGTGTTAAATTTTGGCAGCATATGTATACATTACTTAGACATGAAACAAAACAAGATGTCTAATCCCTAAGGTAAACAAATGGATTATTTTTTGTATATTTCTGTACAGGTATGCTTATGGATCTATTGACAAGATTATTTGTAATATTTATAAATATATATTAAGCTAAAAAATTCTCTAAGATCACCTAGTGGAAAAATCAGAGTGTTTGGTACTTGAGTACTTTGGTACTTAAAAAATTTTGTCCTATAATCTCAAAAACTTATTTCATGCATTATAAATTAAATGTGAAGAAAGACAAGTAGAATCATCTCTAAAATATGAAGAAACAACCTTGGCATACAGGATTGAGACTGTCTAATAATGCATCACCACAATAAGCACAATAAAGCACTTATATAAATTTAAGTTTCATTGACACAATATGGTTCTAAAGTAATGTATCTCCCTTTACCCAATAATGGAAAACCATTCTTATCTTAACCAGGTAGTCAACACTAAGTACCATTGTCATTTTCTATGGTGCTTTTATCAAGGACATTTAAAAAATACTCTTCAGGAGTGTGTTTGAAGAAACAACCCTTCCCTGGCAAACACAAGCAAGACAGCAGAAAACAAAAGTCATAGAGCAGGGAGGGGTGGGGAAGAGGAGATTTGGGCTCAAGGAGAAAGAAAATGTTTTGGAAATGATGTTGGCAACATATAATAAATACAAATGTGTTTGATATAATGACATATAGATTGTTAAAAAGAACTGAGTCCCCAATACAATGATTTTTGAAAGAAGAAGAAAAGTCACACTAAGAGCCCTCAATAAAATGATTTATTGAAAGAAAAAAATGAATAAAAAGACAGAAATAAAGAAAAGTCATAAGCCCACAAAGGAACATAGGCAGACATGTAACCCACAGTGCAAATAATTTTTAAAAAATATTCTATTAAAATAGATACAACTAACATGGTCTGTGTTCTCCATGAAGAATGATTAAAAGAAGAAAAGGCAATGATGTGAATGATAAAATACATGTGGATGCATATTTAAGATGATTTAAATTCAATTATTCTATAATAAAGGAAAACTGAATACTATGCTTGAATTATCAGCAACAAAACACTTTAATTATTTAGTGAAATGAAAACTACTCTTGATATTAAAAAAGTTTAAACTATAACTTTCACAATAGAAATTCTTTGCAATTTAAACTTACCCCAACAGCTAGGACATAATGATATTCAACATATCAAATGAAATTAATACAAGATGAGATGACTCTTTCATCACAGCAGGCCAGGCAAGACTTGAAAAAAGAAGAAGAATTGAATATGGATCAAGGTGTTGGATGTCTAAAGGGAAGTTCAGGTATGTAGAAATAGAGAAATGTTTATCTTTAACTGAGATTTTAAATATATTCTTAAATATTTATTATTTTACAAAATAACCCATAACAAATTATAAAATAACTAACAAACCTTTCCTTTACTAAAAGAAGTTAAGCTTGACTGGATATAAGCAGGCTTCTTTGGTCTATTTATAATCATTGCTATGTTTATGGAAAAGGCATAGTGAGAGCTAACCAGTCATTGCCACATAATACCAAAATCTTATTTTAAGCAATTCTCTTATCATTGCTAATAACTTCCTATTCCTAGCTAAGCATCTACCTTCATCAGAAGACTCACCTTCTCTGATAATGCGCTTGCCTTTTCTCAAGTTTAAATATCATGTGTCAAAGCAGTAACCCATCTTCAGTTCTACAATATAGGCCACCATTTAAGAAAAAGAGTGTTACTTAAACTAGAAATGTTTATTGTTTATAAGAGAAATATTATCTGACTCTAAAGGATAAACTTTTTACTTTCCCAAATTTCAGCTTCTGTTCTCTATTGAGAATGCAATGAAAATAATAAAAAGAAAAAATTATAAATGGCATATTTCTGTGTGTTTTTACAAGTTAAATATTATTTTATAGATCAAAGAAATATATTTAAAATCTTGTGATTAAAAAATGTACACTTAGTGTAGGATACTCAGATCCCATCTCTGTAATTAGAGTCAAGTATTTTTCTTAAAATCATATACTTTTAAAAAATAATCAAGTATTACAAAAGTTTTTAAATTATCTTGTAAAGCTGTACTGATGTTTATCTATGGAGGATTAAATGTTAAAATACCTAAATTTCAACTAAAATATAGATGATAATCTCAAAGCATGTGCAAAAAAATCATATGCTAACTTTCAAGGTGCATTTATGATATTAAAAAACAGACCTAAAATAAAAAGTCTGGGACTTTATTGGCAACCAGCAAGGACTAATTAATAAGTTCAGCAATGTTGCAGGTACAAGATCCATATCCAAAAATCAGAAATATGCTTTATAAAATAAAAATATAAAATCCAAAAGTGAAATTAAGAACAATACAATTTACAAAGGTTCTAAAAGATTAAAACACTTAACAGCAAATTTAACGATTGGAGTGCAAGATTTATATTATAAGGCTACCAAGCATTATAAAAAATAAACAAAAATGTAAATATGTGAAACAAAATCCAAGTTTATGGATAGGGATATTGAATTCTGTTATGGAAGTAAGTACTTCTTTCCAAATAAACCTAGAAATTTGTAGAAATGACTGTGACAAACCCAGAGGGCTATTTTATGAAAATTCACAAATTGATACTAAAATTATAGGGATAGACAAGAGCCCCGGAATTGTTAAAGAAAACAACAACCAAAAACAGACTTCTTAAAAATGAGCAGCAAAGAACAAAGCTGCAAAACACACTTCCCGATTTCAAAACTTAGTACAAACATATAATCTACACAGTGTGATATTGGCAGAAAGATCAATGTAATATATCTCGTTTTCTCCTTCACTGCCATCAAATCTATTCTGACTTATAGAGACTGTAGAAAAATAATACACTTAGGAGCCTAGAAATAAATTGCTATATTTCTAAACCTAAACTATTGCCATTGGGTGGATTCTATACCAACCAGGTAAGGAAGAGAGTAGACTTGCTGAGGGCTTCAGAGACTGTCCATCTGTGGAACAGCTGGTCCATGTGTACAGCTGACTCTGTAGCAGCAGCCCACATTGCCACCAGGACTCCTTAGTACATTTATAATTGGTTGATTTTTTATATGAGTGCCCAGAAATGACATGGAAAACAATAGTCTTTTCAACTAACAGTACTAATAGGCTATCCACATGCAAATGAATTAACCTAGACTTTTTCCTCACATCAAATACAAAAATTTACTCAGCATGAATCATAGAGCTGAATGTAAAAAGAAAAATTATAAAAATTCTAGAAGAAAATATAGAAGTGAAAAAAAAGATGTAAGTCTCCATGCCCTTCCATCATCAAAAAACACTCCACCACAAAAAACTAGCAACCATAAAAATTGGATTTCAAAATAAAAATGTTTCTATGTCAAAGGATACCACCAAGAAAGTAAACTGGCAACCCATGTAATGTGAAAAATATTTGTAAATCAAATATCTCTAAAAGGATTTCTAACTGGAATATATAAAGAATGTAATACTAGTAACTTGGTAATTCAAAGGTAACCCAATAGGATAGCACTGCTAAAATAAGCAGAGAATACGAGTAGATATTTCTACAAGAAAATATACAGATGAACAGTAAGCCCATGAAAAGATCAATAGAAATATCATTAATTAGGGAAATGCATGTCAAAACCAAAACAAGCTACTACACGCAAACTTTCAAAAATCCACTGCCATGACGTCTATTCTGACTCATAGTGACTCTTAAGAAGTGCAGCCAAGTTGCTCCCTAGAAATGAGGATGGTGCGATTTTATGCCACAGAAGTTGGACATGCTGTCACAAGAGAGCAGACTCTGCCAAAGGACTTCTCATGCCTGGTAGAGAGTGGCCATAAAAGAGGAAGACCGGCTGAGCCCCGGTGGCGTAGTGGTTGTGCGCGGGTCTGCGGCCCACTGGGATGGAGGTTCAATTCCAGCAACAGGAGCAAAGGCTGGGCCTCCTACTCCCACTACCAGAGGGCAGTGATGCTTAAAATAAATAAAATCAAATCAAAAGAGGAAGACCTTCCAGATGATGGGTTGGCTCGGTGACTGCAACAATGCTTTCTAACATATCCGCTATGATGACACATGGTCTGGCAGTGTTCTGTTCTGTAGTACATCCGGCTGCTAAGAATTGGAACCAATTTGAGGGCAATAGGAACATAGGGCTTCCTAGAAGGTAAACCTTTACAGGAGCATATAACCTTATCTTCCTCCCTTGGAGCAGCTAGCAGGTTTGAAGCACTGACCTTGCACTGAGCAATCCCAAGATAATTCATAGCACCATCAGGGTTTCTTTTCGAATGCTATGAAGTTATAGAAAATATTTCGTTAGAGGAACTGAAACTCTCATACTTTTAGTAGGGATGTACAAGAGTGTAGACACTTCGGAAAACAGTTAATCCCTTCAAATTTTATCCACCATCAACCAATCAAACAAAGAAATAAAACCCACCACCTTGGAATGAATTCCAACTCATAATGATCCGAGATAGGATTTTACAGGCTGTAAATCTTTACCGGAAACATATAGCCTCCACTGTTTCCTGGGGATGGCTGATAGGTTTGAACCACCTGCAGTGGGGGTAAAAGTGTAAGGCTTACCTGATGGCACCACCAGAGCATTGCGCAGTAATTTCACACCTAGATAAAAACTCGAGTGAAATGAGAACCTATTTCCAGTCCTTCCTGTGTCCATGCAAACAGATGCATGCAAATGTTAAACCCCCAAACTCACTGTGATCGAGGCAGCTGACGGTGCCCCTGTGGGACAGGATAGATCTGTGTCTGTGGGTTTCTGAGACGGTGAGTCTTTACGGGAGGAGAAAACTCCCATCTTTCTCCCACGGGGAGGTGAGTGGGTTCGAACTGCTGTGGCGGTTAGCAGCCCGATGCATAATGAATTAGACCACTAGAGCTCTTCTTTTGAATATAGCATATCTCAAATGTCAAATCTCTTTGTGATTCAGTGACTCCCTTCCACCTTCCCTTCTCTCCTGATTAGTTTTTACTGAAATTTTTTTTATTCAGTTTCAACCCATGCAAAATTCCAGGATCATCCCCACACTAGAGGATGGCTTCTTTCTTTTTCTTTTTCTTTTTTTTTGGCATCACTGCCCTCTGGTGGGAGTAGGAAGCCCAGCCTTGCTCCTAGAGAGCTGCTGCTGGATTTGAACCGCCAACCCAGTGGGCTGCAGTTCCACGCACAACCACTATGCCACCAGGACTCAGCCCGGTTTCTTTCTTTTTCTTGAGAAGAATTTTCTTCATATCTTTATTAAGTCAATGAGGTCTCTGATTATTTGCTTAAATATCTGTCTACACATGTGGACTGTGGGTTACTACGATGCTTACTATACCAGTCTCTACTTAATATTTTTAAATTATAGAATGTATGCAGAATAAGTGAGTGAGGACTTAATACTGAGAATGTCTTTGCAATACCTCATTCCTGCACTCACACTTGGATTTATTACTTCACCCAGACAGAGCAGAGAGTATTACAGTCAAGGGAGAGTTGGTCAATATTACGTATTAACATGTCATCTGTGAACAAAAAAGAAAATATGCTTTCTGATACTCATGAAAAATAGTAACTATCATCTTCTATAATGGAGTTTAATGTAGCGTTATGATCTGAAACAAAAGGAAATGTGCTAAATTAAACACTGTCCACCCCGAAATGGTAAGGCTAACTTCATTGATTCTTGGATTTATTATGATGAATCATAATGATTTTCTAACAATATGCTCATATGAATTGGTGATGATGTCCTAAATTATCTGTTGGCAAACATCAGCAGATATAGACTATATAAGCAGTACAGATTTCATTATTATTAGATAGGTGATAGATAGATAGATAGATAGATAGATAGATAGATAGATAGATAGATATAGATAGATAGACAGATAGATAGGAAACATCTACACCAAGGTCTATTTAAATGTTTCCAGTCAGTCTCATCATCATTTAGCATTTGCAATACATAGTTCTAAAGATGTATTATTTAAGATGAATCTCAAATGTCAAATTCCTAACTACATAAATCTCATATTTCATATTTTACTCAAACTTGTCTAAAACTTTTGAAAAAATTACTAAAAATATGATTATAGTATCTGCAGAAAGTATATGTATTGTGCTTTTGAGAGAGAAAATATACAAACAACTAAAATATAGAACCTTTTCAATAAAATTGCATTAAAATGTGTAACTAATTTTTTAATTGAATAATGATATTGTTAAGTAGTGTAAAGTTATCTGTCATTTTAAGTTCTAAACATCAATGGTATTCATTATTTCTGCTCTTTGTTTTTACTAATGTATGATATGAGAGTTCTGAAGTTGGGGAAAAAAGTTGTAAGAGCAATTTTTGAAAAACAGATTGATTAGGAAAAGTACAATTTCAAGTATTCATACACAAAAATATTAATCCTGACAAAATTACATAATACCTGCATAAAAATAAGCAAAATAATTAAGCATAAATGTGCAAGTTATTTGAGTATCTTACACACTGTAAGTCGTTGTTAAAACATATCTAAAACAAATTCAATGTGCTATCTTCAAAGACTTAAGAGCCCTCGTCATACAAGTTTCTCAGGAAACTGTCCACTACTTCTTTCTTTGTAATCACACAGACAATGACAAAAGTGACTGAAAACATCTGCAAATTATATAATTTTTAAAACTGCATCAATAATGGACAGTTCCATGCTAATGTGACAAACCCACTGGTGTCTTGAAGTGCCACATGCCATAATTCATCTTCATTTAAAATAGCACAGAGGATATAAGCTGCCTTACCAAAGTCTGACAGATCATTAAATGGAAATATACATACCTTCCCAGACCAACCATATTCCAGCATTGTAGATTTAGGGGAATATAAAGCATTCACAACTCTGAATACAACTGTAAAAGCTGTTGATTTATTCAAAATGAATATATAACTTTCCTGAGACTGGTTACCAACTACAACTTCTTACTTAGTTATCAATAATGCCACAATCTGAGCTTTGTTGTAATGTTGTGCTCTTGCAACTAAAACCTGTTGATAATGAACCTGAACCCATTATTTTGAGTCAATGAATTGAAAGGAATAGGCCAAAGAATGAAAGCCACAGGGCCAATTACCAGCATTCCTTGATGTATTACCTGCTAGCACCCACAATATCACTTTGTGTCTTTTGTCTTGATCCCCTCTTCTATTCATTAATTATTCTGGAAGGGTTAAAGTGCAGAGAGCTAATTGCACAAGCCGTCTTTCTTGGTAGGGATTCTCCCTTTGACACTTTCCCCAACTGTGCCCAGTCTCCTGTATTGTGCCAATTAATCCAATTCTGGGCATTTTTTCCCAGCATCTTTTCGAGCTTTGCCTAAAAGATTTCCACTGGATTGCCAATAGAATAAACCTGGACAGCTTTAAAATTTGAGTAAAACTTATTTCTTGTGATTCATCCTGACTAGACTTCTAATGATATAATTATACTCACTGTTGCACTTATCTCACAAACACATCACCTACAGCAGATAAAAAGATTTTTAGCTAGCCAAGTGCTGAACATTTATCATGACTCCATTTCTCACACTTTCCAACATGGTTGCAGTTCCTTCTAATAAAAATGACTTTGTTTACATTTGGTAACCAAGAGTTATACTGAGAAAATTCAAACTCGATATTATATTGCATACTGGTCATAGTTCCATAGTGTATAATTAGCACCAATCTTATCAGCATATTCAAGTGATTTAACTGGTGATTTTACATCACTTCTGTAAATGTTTATACCACTCCAATATCATAATTCTGAAACAAATTTCCAAATATAAATAATTATGGTTTACAGTTTTTTTCTGGAACGTGTCATAGTCTCCCTTATATTTATGTATATTCTTCCAAATCTTCGCAATTTCATTGCTTTGCATATATTCTAATATCAGTCCGTATTTGTCTGTTGTTATAAGTTCTCTGATGGTGTAGCAAGTTGCAGAGTGGGTTGCTAACCACAAGGTCAGCAGTTCAAACCCATCAGCCACTCCAAGGGAGGAAGATGAAGCTCTCTCCTCCCATAAAGATTGACAGTGTCCGAAGCCAAAGGGGCAGTTCTCCTTTGTCCTGTCAGGTGATTGTGAATAGGAGTCAACTCTATGGCAGTGAGTTTGGAGGGTATCTTGGTTGGTTTCATTTCTTTATGCAGCATTTAAGTACTTGATTCACTTTCAGTTATTTTAGTTTTTGAGTAAATATTAATTATCGAACACTTACAACATGATAGACAAATGCTGCTTACTATAGATAAAGATAAATTAGAGCCTCTGCACAGTACTTTAATTTCATGGAATTTCCAGAGCACAAGCAGATAAACGTATTTCTAAGCAGGGAAATATCACTAACAAGCAAGACCTTTATGTTGAAGACTTACAAAGGTGCCAGTCATGTAAAAAACCAGACAGCCAGATCAGCGTAAGCAGAGTCTCTTTGTCAGAAGTAGGTTGCCCAGGAAGACTGGAGTTCTCGTCAGTGGCAGCATGTTTTAGGGGCCATGGAGGTGGTTGCAACTCATAGCAATCCTTTGTCCCACCAAAGAAAACACTGCCTCCGTGTTGCCAACCTCACAATTTTTTCTATGCCTAAGTCCGCTGTTGCACCCACTGAATTAATCCACTTGTTGAGGCCTTCTGTCTTGTTCAAAGCCCCCTCCTTTAGCAAGCATGAGGTCCTTCTTTAGCGATAGGTCTCCCCCAGTAACGTGTCCAAATCATAGTGTAGTGTAGCATAGCTTAAGGAGAAGGAAAGGTATACCCTGCCACTAGGTTAGGAAGATGCATCAGAAATAGATCATATAGTAGATTTTAGATTATGCTGAAGAACTACACTGTATGCAAGAAACAATGCATATGGTGTGATGGGTTTGTGTACTTTTTTCACGTTTGTTAACCTAAGAGAAGAATTGTACAACAAATAAATTTTAAACTATGAGAGAAAAAAATAAAACCAAACAAGAAAATGAAGGTCCCTACTTGCTAGAAAATTCTCTGCCAATGCCAGTAAAACTTTCTAAAAGTGTAATTTATAGAACTAGCTTCACCATATCAGTAACTGGTAAAGGAAATGTAACCTCACATCAAAATAACAGATGAATAACTTGATGGTTTTCAATGAAAATGTCTAAAAGTCCAAAGCACATTTTTGTTGAATATGATTTTTCCAGTTTGTTTATAGATTTCATTAAATGTCACAAGAATAACAAAAACCCAAAAGAAACTAAATGAAATTATTAGGTCGGACCAATCATTCATTCAAAGTTACATAAATTTTTAGCTTTACCAGGAATAATATGGAAAATGTATTTGGTTAGTTTATTCATGGTATTATCAATGACAGAACATTTCAGATTGACCTTTCAATAAAGCTAACACATAAATAACCACCATGACTCCAAAGTTATTAAATGTATCCTTTTAACCTCTCTTTCATAAGATGCTCTAACATCAGCATTGCTATGGCAAAGATAGCTCTATGAATTAATTGACTCTTACATAAGCACTGAAAAATACATTTTCCAGAGCCTGTGGCTTATTTCTCATTTTTAGAATACCAATTATTCACTTTTAAATTTAACTTCTTTCACACATGATTTATTAAGGTATTAAGTTACTTTTCCAACTAAAAATGAAAGGAAAATGATAGTGTTTAAATGTATTGTATTCATTCTAATGATTTTTGTCTCTCAATTCAAAGTTTCATATCTGAAATAAAGAGAATTTTCTAGAATGACCTTTAGCCCCACAGAATGCAGAAACCTATTGACGTCATCCCAGTGTCTGTCCCCCAGAAAAAATGTGTACCACTCTCTATTTTTGACTAGTGACAGAACAGACTGAACATAAGAAGCACTTTCCTAATATATGCAACCACCCTTGGTCTGATAGTTGACAGATGCCCCCTATTCAACTCACATACTCCCATACCATCCTCACTATTGTTTTCTGAGGGAATTTGAGAAAGTTCAACTCCAAATGACTATTCAACTTGCTTGTCCTCTATTTTAAGAGTCTCGGGGCTGAGCCCCAGTGGTTGAGTGGTTGAGTGCGGGACTGTGGCCCATTGACTTGGCAGTCAAATCCAGCAGCAGCAAGACTGGGTAGCTCCCACAACCACCAGAGGGCAGTGATTCCCCCCCTCAAAAAAAACCAAGAATCTCAAAATATGCAGACAACCTATTTATTGGCAATTTCCCCACTATTCTCTAAGTATAATACTGTAAGAAATGACTCCTGTGCAATGAATATTTTGTAAATACAAAGTGACTAAATCAATAATCAGAGAATTCGCAGGTATCAGAATCTAGGAGAATGGTAAACCAGAGATTACCATTTACGCAAAAGAGAGAAAGTTCCATTGAGCCATGATTCGAAGCCTCTTTTCCCTATTAGCAAGAACCTTTGCTGTCCAGTTGTTGAGTGCTCTGTTGACACCAACCACTCTGGGAACAAGAAATATCAACAAAAATTACAACCTTGGAAGCTACATAAGACAACTCTATACTGTCTCTCTGAGATAATCCACTCTAGAGCAATGGATTTGGTTTTCCTTAATTGTAGGCTAACAATAAACAGGTTCTACTGAAATAGAGAGGAATTTTTCTCTCACAAGTGCTTCCTTCTTCTTCCAACATAGTTCTTTCCAAATCTATAGGTGAGAATGATCTGACTGTGCCAAATGCTAAAAATGAGTGAAGCCATACCCTTAGAGCAGCTACATTAATTATTGAGCAATTTGTTATTCTTCAACTTACTGACTTCTTACTCTGTCACAGTTTGGATGATTTAGAATTTTTTAACTATTCTGCTTGGTATCTGGTCTGCTATTCCTTGGAGGGCAAGGAAGAGAAGATATCTCAGTTAGTGTTAAAAATGATAAACTTTCACTTAAGCCATGAAGACACTCATTCACATCCTTGAAATCATATCCCATTGAAAATAGGCCTAAAATGCATCATTCAGAATAGACTGCGTAAAAAGAAAGTATTATGTTAAGTATTATGTTGTTTTTATTAGGTGTTATCAAGTCCGCTCTGACTCATAGGTCCCTATGTATAAGAGAACCAAACCCTGCCCCATGCTGTACTTTTCTAACAATGGTTATATTTGAGCCCATTGAGGCCACCACTATATCAGCCCATCTCCTTGACGGTCTTCTTCTCTTGCACTGTCCTTTTTCAGACACTCTCCTCCCCTGATAACTTGTCTAAATTATGTGAAGTATAGTCCAATTCGCATCCTGGCTATACGTCTTCCAAGGCAGATTTCTTTGTTCTTCTGAAAACCATGGCTCAGGTCAGGCACATATTACAGGTTGTTAATAAGTCTTCTTCCATTCCTGATACTTTGTTCTTCTTTATCTTGTCCAGCTTCTCAAATTCCTAACCTAAAACACAAATTGAATGACTATGGTGAACGAATGCAACCCTTACACATACCTTCCCTGATTTTAACCCATGAAGTATTCTCTGGTTTTATTCAAGTTACTGCCTCTTGGTTTGTGTACAGAGTCCTCATGAACACAATGAAGTGTTCCAAAATTCCTATTCTTCTCAATGTTATCTATTTGTTATGATGCACTCCACATAATTACACACCTGGGCTAGTCCATCAGATACGAAAACATCTCTTTGATGTTCTCTGTATTCAGTAAAGATCTGTATGACTTCAGCAGTTTTAACCCTTGGGCTAACTTTCTCTTTGAAATCCAGCTTGATTTTCTGGCAGCTCCCTGTTGGTGCACTGGTACAACTAATTTTTATTTACAACAAAGTTTTACTTGCATGTGATATTTAAATTGCCAGATAATTTCTGCATTCTGTTTGGTTTCCTTTCTTTGAGAAGAAAACAACATATGGATTTTTTCCGAGTCAGTTAATCAGGTCGCTGTTTTCCTTGTTTTTTGAGTAAGTGCTTCATCAATTTGTTGAACCATTTCTCTAAGTATTCGGGAGGCTTGAATCCCACACGTGCTTTCAGTATAGCCAGGATTTCCTACAGTACCATTGGTTCTTGCTCATATGCTGCCTTTTGAAATGACTGAATATCCCAACAAGAGACAGTGACTCTGTGTATTCTTTCCATCTTCTTTTGATGCTGTATCATTCAGTATTTTCCCCAGGGAATCCTTCAATATCACAGCTCAAGGCTTGATTGGTTTTTCACTTCTTTCAAGTTGAAACGTGTTGTGTAGTTCCTTCCTTTTTTGACTTTCTAACTCCAGGCATTATCATTTTTTCATTATAACTATTTTCTCAGATTGCTCATGAAAATTTTCTGTTCGGGTTTCTTATTGCATCATTCCTCCTATTTGCTTTAGCTTTACTTCTGTAAGTTCAAGAACAACTGTCAGCGTCTCTTCTGGCATCCACTTCATTCTTAGTCTGGTAGCTCCTCTACAACTTGTTCACCATTAGTGACCATTCTGGTATTTGGCATGCTGGTGATATAGCTTCAAGATTAGACTGATACCTGTGTCACTACAGGTCAGCAGACTAACAGACAAATGGTGGCCTTATGAGGTAGAGTCTATTATTATTATTAGATATTCCACATAGAGATATTAATTGAGTCACCCAACATCATAAAAATAGTTAATGACAGAGGCTGATGCCTCAGAAAAGTGGATAACCTATTCCTTCTTAATAGTCTGTTCTTAGTCTAGAAACTCCACTAAAACCTGATTAACATAAGTGGCCTAGTATTTTAAATACCTGTAGCAAAAATTCCAATAGTATAGCAATGTGCAAGCCAACTCAATGCTACAACAAATTGACAGATATATACTTAGATTAAATACAGTGTATCATAATATAGTGTATCAAAAGAAGATGCTTTTCTTGTAAGAGATTTTTAAGGTAAAAATCAAGAAAAACATTGGACCCCCAAACCGTGTAACCTATCAAAATAGAGGGGACCTTGGTGGTATCGTGGGGTGCTAACCAATAGGTCAATAGTTCAAAACCACAGGAGAAAGTTAAAGCTGTCTTCTCCTGGAAAGACTTACAGCCTTGGAAACCCAAAGGGTAGTGTGACTCAGTCCTGGAGAGGTCACTCGGTGCCAAAATTGACTGGTAGCTGTGAAAATGAGAGTAAAAGAGATACCAGAATCAAAAGAGAATGTCTAGGATGCTGACAAATATTGGTTCATATTGCTAGTAGTGTATCTACCCTATTCCCCATATCAAATTAGAAATATGCACAAGAGAAGAATGTGACTTTATGTTTCTTTACCATTTCCCTAAAATATACAAGCTTTTGACCTGCAAATTAAAAGACGGCTAATGATGTGAACACCAAAACCATCAGACATCATATACATTTCTCCATAAATTATGTACTCAGTAGATTTGAATTATATTATTCTCTCTCTCTCTCTCTCTCTCTCTCTCTCTCTCTCTCTCACCACCACCACCACCACCTTCACCAATACAGAAATTATTGCAGAGGAAGGTATAGTTGAAGGCATTTTTTTGTTTGTTTGTTTTTGGGGGGGGCGGCATCACTGCCCTCAGGTGGTGGGAGTAGGAGTCCCAGCCTTTGCTCCGTGGAGCTGGAATCGAACCTCCATCCCAGTGGGCCGCAGTCCCATGCACAATCACTACACCACCGGGGCTCAGCCCCTAAGGCATTTTTGACAAAGTGACCTTCCCAACTGGTGACAGGTAAGACAATCCTCCTGTATTTATGAAAAAGAAAACTCTTCCGATCTGCAATTAAATGTCTCCCATAACAATAATTTCAAAGCCATTCTGCTAGTAAACCTAACCAGTTGCTGAAAGATTTAATTTTAAATTGTAAACCACTACTTTCTAATCCCCATTGGTTAGTTTCTGTCTCTGAAAAGGACATCATGCTTGGCAAAGGAAAGCGGTCAATGGAACAAATGAAGACCTTCACTGAGATGGATTCAGACAGTGACTATAGCCGTACACTGACCTATAGGACCAATGGTGCATAGGGTAAAGACCCGGGCACTGTTTCCTTTCATTGTACATAAAGTCACCTTGAAGTTGGAAGCAACCAGACAGCACGTTTCAACAATAATTAGTGATCCCATGTAACTAAACGATGCATGCATTTAATCCCTTCATTTAAGACATGTGCATGTCTTATCCACACACATAGCAAAAGAAAATTATACACATAAGAAAATTATGAGAAAATTGGAAAATTAGGAAAAGATTATTACTTAACTCCAAGGGCTTTGAACACAATCTTAGTATGAGATTTCAGTTCTTACACTTACACATTGTTCAAGCTTGAAAATGTTGCTTATTTCCTTTTCTTAGTCTTTTATATATAGATGTATTATATATAAAATACTTAATACTCTGGATAAGACTTAATTGTTATGTTAGCATGTATTTGCTTCATTCTATAATATTTATAAGCAACCTTTCTCTCCTCTATACCACTGTAGAAATATGTTTAAGTGTGTATGTGTATTGCAGTTTACAGACATGCATGGAGCATCTTTGATGAATAGTATCCAGATACATGGAACCCTCTTGGCATAGTGACTACATGCGGGCATGCTTAACTTCAAAGTCTGCAACTCTAAACCACAAGCTGCTGAGGGAGAAAGAGGGCCTTTAGAATCCCATAAAGTGTTCAAGTCTCTGAAATCCACAGGAGCAGCTCTATCCTGCCCTATAAAGCCTCTGGGAGTAGGCATTGACACTGATGTCAAGGAGTTTGTAGTTTGGGGTTTATCCACATGTGAGTCCAAAACAACTTGAAGGAACTTATCAAGAACAATAACCTTAAAAATATGGTTCATAAAAAGTAGTGAAGAAAAAAGATCGCCAAAGAAGGGCAAGGCTAGCTTATTTGAGGTATTGAAATACCAAGATAAAGAGTATACACTTAATTGCAAGGACAGTTGGGGAAAGGTTTTCATGAAAAAATGATATAATCAGAGGTCTATTTTGGAAGTGTACTGTGTCATGGGATGAAAGGTGAGTAAAAGAAGTTCATTCCTAAGCAAAGAAACCATATAAAGATTTTTGCAGTAGCCTATATTATGCTCCCAAATTATCTCTAACTTCTAAGGACCGTATATATAACACATAAGTGGTGCTTAGTCCTGTGCCATCCTGGGTGCCACCACTGTGTTAATCCATCTCATTCCTCTGCTGCACTGGTCCTCTACCAAGTCTAATATCCTTCTCCTGGAATGCTTCTCTCCCAATAATGTCTCCAAAGAAAGGAGGTTTAATTCCATCTTCTCCATCTATAGCTGGCACATAGAGATTATTCAAGAGCGTCTTCCAAAAGACATCAGGTGTGAATCAGCTATCAGTATTGAAGGGAATTCAGTGATGTCATACCCATTATTCATATAGACCAAAGGTACAGAACCCAATGAATTGAGAGGTTAACTATGTAACTTGATATGAGGTGATTTGTGTTCAATTTTTAAATAGAAAGTCAAGCAGTGATTTAGAAGAGATACCATTTCCATTGTGAATGGAAGAAACTAAATATAAGTATTTCAGAAGGACCATCATGGATTGTCTGAAGGCTAGAGTAGGATACCAATCGCTAGCTGTGAGAAAAGGATGCCTGCCAATGGAAATCTCTGGCAGAGTAGATTTTCAAAAGAAGGGAAGTGCTTCCTCTGGACTCCTTGCTATTATCCCTGGGACTTCTCTGCACTCCAGAGGCCCAGAGTGCCAAGGATCACATAAACCTAGCCCTCCTGTAAGAAGTCTCAACCCCTAGTGGAATTGTGTGACCTCTAGCAGATGAATCAGTCCATCACACAGACTAACAGTGCATATCTAGGACACTGTCTCCATGTGAGGTTTTACCAGTGGGAAGAGAATTGAACATATTAGAATTTTTACCAAGCATTTACTTTTTCAATCTCAAAAATAAAGAAATGTATCTCAAATATACAGTAATATATTATAAGTATAAATTTTATAGTTTAACAAATATGCATAATTTGCTGGTGCTAACTATTGTGTTACCAAGAGAGGCCCTCAATATTAGCATACTGAAGATGTTACTTTAGAAATCTGAAATCTGAACCTAATGGAATATATACATAAAAACTCACCCTTCCGCTTGCTTCTGAATAAATTTTCCAGGAAAATGTGTTACATAGAACAGAACTGTATCAGGTACATTGCATTAGCAGCAAGGGTGGTCTCGTGGACTAGACTGTACAGTGCTTTTGATCATTGCAAGTAATTTTACTGGTCTATGATCCTAAATAAAAGCAATACTGCCAGCCCTATCTCTCCCATAGAAGTTACAACTTGCACTTTTATTCCCTCACTAGATCACTACCAGCAAGAGATTATTGCTATAGGCAATGTGTGAACATTTCAACTTACCACCATTAGAAAGTTGGCATTCTGTAATTATAAAATTCAAAGACTTAAGGTAAACCGAGATATTTGAATTCCAAATGGACTTTAAAATAGAGCCCATTATACTCTAGAAAACTTCCACAAATATTAAATTAAAAAAACTTTTAACGTTCTTTACAATTTACAAGATGATAGTAATAATTGTGCATTTTTTCAGCCTCCTCTTTTTACAAATCTGTCTAATTGTGAAGAAAAAAACTGCACAGTTGCAAATATCATTCTAAAATATAATTTCAAGATGCAAACTAACTGAAAACAAAATACAATAAATTTCAAAGTCAAATTAGACTGCATAAACCCAGTCCTTTTAATCATTTAGCTTAACTGGACAAACTGTATCTCTAAAACAAAATAGCTTCTGGGCTGGAATCTTTATGCCAAATTTAGCCTGGAGCAAAATTTCACAATGAAGGTGTTTGCCCTGCAAAATGGTTTCTTCATGGAAGCACTGTCAAACTTTCATCTCTGGTCGAGCCACTGGATCCCCCAGAAAGACATAATTTAACTTCCAAACATATGCGTTTTTATTCCCCACTAATTGTCCTTTCAGAGACCAAATAAGATCCCAGTGCCCCCAGTGAATTGCCCTGTGAACTCAGGAATTTTTCATAGTGCCCCAAGGTTCAAGTGGAAAGAATAAAGGGTTAGACATTATGGTTTCCCTTCCTTTGATACCAGTTACAACTTGAACTTCACCTTACTGACAAAGCCTGCAGACTCCATTCAATTAGCTTTAAGAGGATTAAAACATTGCTTGGAAAGGCAGCTTTAAATAGACAAAAATCCTGGCAAATACATCTTTCATGTCTCTTATTAATGCTAAAATAAATATGTTACCTGAGGGAAAATATGCATAATAATCAGATATCTTAGCATCGTGCCTTTCAACTAAAGGATGTTTCTTGTTCTTGGTTGGTGAAGTTTGAATACCCATAGTTAAAAAAGGAAGGTTGAAATGTGTGCAGGTGAATTAAAGTTTGATTCACTGCCCCTTCCTGCTTGGTAGCTTCAAGTTAATTTCAAAGCGGGATTATGGTCAAAGTAAATGTTCACCATATGAAAATACTAATTTAATTTGCTTGATCTGGGTAATCGCCGACAAGTAAACAAGACCAATTTTTGGGATGGTCACTACTGTCTAACCATGTTCAGAAAAAATATGTAGAAAATGTAGGTCATCATATTAGGTATTGATTAGATACCCTAATTCGTTGCTCAAAAAGCATAGAGAGGAAGAGACTAGGATTTTTTCCAAAAACTCGGCATCTCCATGGGAATAGCAACAAAATGTAAATTAGCTTAACAAGTGACTACAGCAAATATCCATAACAGTAATTCCAACTGGTCCTTACAAAAAATGCATTAGACACTCTTAATAAAGGTGAAAATTTTGCATTCTTTTTATTGGTTCATTTCTTCAACCAAGTAGCCTTTACTAAATACTTACTGAGTTAACAGATCAATAGATAAAGTACTTTGAAGTTTCAAAGAAAGCATTTGCTTGGCCCTTGGCCCCTAAGGAAAATTTCCTAGTAAAAGGCAAGACATGACATCCATGAAACTAGGATAGAAATGGCACCTGAACTCTGCTTGTATGGTCTTTGCAATGGATTTGAAATGGAAAATTGAAAGCAAATGGAAATGAGGCTTGTCTTCAAATTTCATTTTTAAAACAACAGCAATTTTTTCAAGAACATGAATATGTGTAAAATATAATCATGATGACACAAGGCACCAAAATGGGCCCCCAAAAAAGGAATTCTGGGGAAAAATTGGCAATTAATAATGAATGTGAACCTCTGGATTCCTTAGATAACACCTACATGCTTGTGGTAGTTACATATCTCTTGTCAATTTGAGACTTGAGAGTGAAGGGCTGGAGTTTCACCTGGCAATCAGGTTGCAGCTTGATGACCTCATTTGGAGGCACTAAGGTGATAAATAGCTCAGTATAGGCAGGACACACACACACTCTGGGAGAAATTCCAGCTGAGAAGATACATGCAGCTACACTAATGCCCTGTGCTGGATAAGTCAGGTAGAGACCTCTGTCAGCATTGAAACGTTTACAACACCACTGGATCCACAAGACTTTCCACATGCTGGCTTGTGATCTTCCTGAATTCGGCATCATTGCATGTGCTCTTGAGTCTGAAGAGGACTTTATAAATTAGTATGGGACATATGGGCTAATATCAAACTTGTGGACTTGATCTGGACTGGACTGGCAGTTTTTATTCAATTGCTCTTGTAGGTAGCTCTTTTTTAATACACATATGAGTGTCTATCAATTAGTTTCTCTAGACTACCCAGATTACCACACTACTTTATCACTTAATTTGTGGTTTTAATATATTAAATGATTTTGGAATGGGTTTGTCTTGTTAAATTACTTTTACATGGATTAGCTACAGGATTCTGTTAATTTGTTAGTATCTAGTGCTTTTCTTGTACTCTTGCCAAATGCAGAATTTCTTTGTAACTTCATGTCCCAAACTTTTTACATGTATCTGTTATGCCTAAAATGGCCTGTTACTTTCTAAATGGAAATATCTCTACCCTTCTTTCCAAAAATTGTGACTTCATTGATTTGCAAAATCTTAGTTGAAAATTAAGATTTAAATGGCTATTAGGAAATATAATAAACAGATAGACCTGCATTAAATGCAACATGTGTACAACTATAGTCCCGCCTGCCAGAAAGGATCAGAAATGCTTTCTCTTTGTATTCTTAGGACTTCAGCTTCTTGGGCTGAGCCCCGGTGGCGTAGTGGTTGTGCGCGGGACTGCGGCCCACTGGGATGGAGGTTCAATTCCGGCTCCCAGGAGCAAAGGCTGGGCCTCCTACTCCCACCACCTGAGGGCAGTGATGCCTAAATAAAAAAAAAAACAAAAAAAAAAGGACTTCACCTTCTTAACAGTGGTTTCTAAAGTGGCTATACAAAGGATTTGATTCTTCCTTTCTTTCATTTCCCACTTGCCCACACCAAACACATGAACAGAATTTTGCAAAATGAATAAACTTTCTTACAAAAGCAGACTAAATTTTACAAACACAAAAACCAAAATAAACATATGGAGGCATCAGGGACAAATATAGAAATCATTGAAACAGATGTGAGACCAGCAATTTACTATGAGGTAGTTTTACATGTATTAGTAGGTAGGATGGAAATAATCTTGGTTATTAAATGTGAGATTATAAACACTACAGAAAGTTTGCCCCCAATATGGTAACCTCAATAATTTAATAAAACTGAAGTTGTTTAAAACCAAATGAGTATAACCAACTGGTCATGATGATATTTCTTCCATTGTGTCTAGGTCTAGACTAGATTTCAGGTTTTAGCTTCCCATAAGCACTCTATGTTATGTAAATGAAACAAAAGGAATGAACAAGAATACATTTGGGAGGGATAGAGCAACTTCAAATATTACCAGCTTAGTTGGTTTGTTTTCTATTCTTACTCCTTCCTCAGTGGTTAGTTTACTGTTTGTTGTTAGGTACAGGGCAGCGCGATACATCGATCGTGATCTACTAGTTGAACACAAATATAGTAGGGGTAGATGACATGGCCTTAGAAAAGAGATGTATATCTATCATAATCCTGTCAATTAATATACAGTACAGCCAATCAGATGCAATTGTAGGTGTCAAATGCATGCGTAAACAACTGCGCTAAGTGCAGCAAAACTGACAAGCTAAATCAAAGCTTTCAAAACTTTTTTTTTTTTTTTGCTGGAGTCAGGCCCTACATTCCTGTGCTATCCTTTTCGAGAAGCTGCTAAGGCTGATTCACTTGCATCAAAAATTGCGACACCTTTTCACCTGCACTCTGCTTGAGTGGAAGATGAGATTTTGATACTACAAACCAACATTCAGCTGAAATCCAGACCAGCATGAAGAGTCTGCAACTTACTCGAGAGGGAAAGTCCCCAAACATGAGAAAATGTGCTACCTACTTGACTGCACTATTTGGTTCTAATTTATGTATTAGTCTTTTTCCCACATTAAGATTATTAAGTCCAAGTACTGTTCCGCCATGACTGATGATCATTTGGAAGTGTACTTGAGGCTGGTGGTTAGCAGCTACTGTCCAGACTATACATCCCTGGCTCATTCCATTCAGTGCAAGTCATCAGAGTCAACTCAGATAATGACAAAATATGTGCATAGTTAATTGTGTTGTGTTGTGCAATATGGGCACATGCAGTTATGCATGGTACATTGACATACATTATCCATATAAAGAATTCTCAAATTCATTTATGAATAAATATAATAAATAGATAGGTATCTAGGTATCTATGCTTTGCATTTTTGTAGTTGATAGATCATCTTGACTTGATCATTTTATAAGTAGGTCATGTGCTGAAAAAGTGTGAGCACCCCTGGTTTAGAATAACACCATGATGTGAATGAGCTTCCCACAACTAGCCTCTGCATTCATAAATAAAGTTAAATTGCTAACACCCAATAGCAGCTTACACTAATCATCACTGAATTAAAAGAATCCTACTGATTTGATATCAGTCAACAATATGCGGATGATACAACCTTGAATGATGAAAATGGAGTGTGATGGGTAGGTTTGTTATGCCAACATGGCCACAGAAGATTGATGGGTCTGTTGTGATGGCACGGCCAATGAATACATGGGATGAATTGAAGGGCAGAGATAGGAAGGGCTCAGCGAGTCCTGCCCTCTCTCTTGCTTCCCGATCTTTGGAGCAGGGAGCTGCCTTGTACGTCCTGTGCCTCGACCTCCAAGCAACACTACCCATCAGACGCCTAACCATGGACTGTGTTACTGTGAGTTAAGGTGTCTTCAAGCCCTACTTCACCAAGCTCCTGGGATATACATCTCTTAGCTGGGGACTGTTGGACTCTGTCATCTGGGTGACTGTTGGTGACCTGCTCTGCTGTTTGCTGCCTGTGCCCAGATAGCCTGATTTGCTCTACAGAGGACTACTCAGCAGCCCTCAGGACTTGAAGGACTGCCAGTCTTCTAGTTGCCTCACCCAAGTGAGTTTCACTGAGCAATCTGTACTGCTTTATTGATAGTTAACTGTTTCTTTCTTATCTTATATACCTTTCTCTATATATAAATATATAAAAAGAATTACTAGTGTCCTGATTTTTATTTCTCTAGGAGAACCCTGCCTGACACAAGTGGTACCAGGAGTGCTTCTAGAGAAATAAAATGATAAATATGGGTCTCTTTGATTGGTTCTCCAATCTTATTAGTATTAAGAGCACTGGTGATGCTAATTCTACACCTAAAGCCATGGGTAATTTTGCCATTCCTACTAGTCCATGGTGTGAAATAGCAAAACTAATACCTAAAGTAAGAGCACCAATGGATGGGGTGCTGGTTACAGGAGAGGCTCTGGGAGAACATATGTCTGATATATTCCAGCAGTTTTGTCAAGATGTCAAGTATAAGGAAGCTGGTTGGCTGGTCCTCCTAACAAAGGACTATGTGATTAAGAAGAGGGATTGCCTCAGTGCCTCAGAAGCACGCCTCAAGTGCCTACTCACAGACTTGAAGGCATCGGCCTGTACTACAAAGGAAAGCCTTCTTGCCTGTAGTAAAAGAGCCAATATTGCTGAGAACCAGGTCCAAAGTCTCATTATGCAAGTGGCTGAATTACAATGTCAGCTGAATGGCAGATCTAGAGCAGTGTCAGAAGCCAAAGTGAGGGCATTGATAGGAAAAAAAATTGGGACCCTGAAACATGGGATGGGACTATATGGGCTGATGATCCAGAAGAGGAGGATATTATGCCACCATTAGAAACACGTGAACCAGCCCAGTCAATAGATCTGCCCCTCTCAGCTGAAGATAGTAGTCTACTTTCAACAAAGCAACCCACACCTGAGCATATCAACCAACCAACTCAAGGTGAAATGCCAGGTGCTGACTACCATTGCCTGAGGGAGATGACTTACACCCAGGAAACACCCTCACCATTGATAGTTTCTGCTAGACCTATAACTAAAATTAAGGCAAGGAAAGCTCCTAAGGGCAAGGTCGAGGTGATTACTCAAGAAGTATGCTATACTCACAAAGAACTGCTCAAGTTTTCAAATACTTACAAGCAAAAGCCTGGGGAGTATCCCTGGGAATGGTTACTGAGGGTGTGGGACACTGGTGCAAGAAATGTAATATTAGATCAGTTTGAGTTTCTGGATATGGGACCCCTAAGCACAGACTCTTCTTTCAATGTATCAGCGAGAGAGGCTAAGAGAGGAACCAACTCTTTATTTGGCTGGTTCACTGAGGCATGGGCTGCCAGGTGACCTAGATTAGACCAACTTGAGGTGTCTGACCTACCTTGGTACACTGTAGAAGAAGGCATCCAAAAGCTGAGGGAAATTGGTATGGTGGAATGAATCTATCAGGGTATTCCCATAGACCCCAAAAGGGGCTGTCCTGAGGACATATTCTTCACTACAACCATAAGGAATAAGGACCTGCAGCCTTTCACAAGAGTGACTGTTCATTGGGGGAAAGGAAATAATCAAAATTATCGGGGATTACTGGACACTGGCTCTGAACTAACACTAATTCCAGAGTACCCAAAGTGTTTCGAAGGCCCACCAGTCAGAGTGGGGGTTTATGGAGGCCAAGTTATTAATGGCGTTTTAGCTCAGGTACACCTCACTGTGGGTCCAGTAGGTCCCCGAACCCATCCTATGGTTATTTCCCCAGGTCCAGAATGCATCATTGGAATAGACATACTTAGTAACTGGCAGAACCCCCATATTGGATCCCTGAAATGTGGTATAAGGGCTATCATAGTGGGAAAGGCCAAATGGAAACCATTAGAATTGCCATTGCCTAGGAAAATAGTAAACCAAAAGCAAAACTGCATTCCTAGAGGGATTACAGAGATCAGTGCCACCATCAAAGACTTGAAAGATGCAGGGGTGGTGATTCCTACCACATCTCCATTTAACTCACCCCTTTGCCCTGTAAAGAAGACAGATGGATCCTGGAGAATGACAATGGATTATCATAAGCTTAACCAGGTGCTGACTCCAATTGCAGCTGCAGTTCCAGATGTGGTCTCATTGCTTAAGCAAATTAATACTTCTCCTGGTATTTAGTATGCAGCTATTGATCTGGCCAATGCCATCTTCTCGATACCGATTTCAAAGGATCACCAAAAGCAGTTTGCCTTCAGCTGGCATGGGCAACAGTACACTTTCACAACTCTCCCCCAGTGGTACATCAACTCTTCTGCCCTGTGCCATAATTTAGTCCGAAGGGACCTCGATCGCCTGTCTATTCCACAAAATGTCACACTAGTCCATTATATTGACATTATGCTGATTGGATCCACTAAGGAGGATGTACCAAAGACTTTAGATTCATTAGTACAGCATCTGCGTACAAGATGTTGGGAAATTAACCCAACAAAGATTCAAACACCCTCTACCTCGGTAAAATTTCTAGGGGTCCACTGGTGTGGAGCATGTCGAGATATTCCCACTAAAGTGAAGAACAAGCTATTGCATCTGTCTCCTCCAAAAACGAAACAGGAGGCTCCATGCCTACTGGGCCTTTTCGGATTTTGGAGGCAACATATCCCTCACACGAGTGTTCTACTTCGACCTATTTATCAGGTGACATGAAAGGCCTCCGATTTTGAGTGGAGCCTGGAACAAGAAAAGGCTCTGCAACAGGTTCAGGCTGCCATACAAGCTGCTTTGCCACTGGGACCCTATGATCCAGCTGACCCAATGGTGCTAGAAGTGTCAATTCTTGATAAAGATGCAGTGTGGAGTCTTTGGCAGACCCCTATTGGTGAATCACAGCATAGAACATTGGGATTTTGGAGTAAAGTCCTGCCATCTTCTGCAGACAACTACTCCCCCTTTGAAAAACAGCTGTTGACCTGTTATTGGGCTTTAGTGGAAACTGAACGCCTCACCTTGGGCCACCAAGTCACCATGAGGCCTGAACTACCCATCATGAACTGGGTATTGTCTGACCCACAGAGTCATAAAGTTGAGCATGCGCAGCAACACTCCATTGTTAAATGGAAGTGGTACATACGAGATCAGGCCAGAGCAGGACCTGAAGGTACAAGTAAGCTGCATGAAGAAGCGGCCCAAATGTCCACAGCCCCGACTACAGTCACATTACCTTCTCTTTCCAAATCTGCACCTATGGCCTCCTGGGGAGTTCCTTATAATAATTTAACTAAAGAACAGAAAAGTCATGCTTGGTTCACAGATGGCTTGGCACAATATGCAGGTGCCACTCGTAAGTGGACAACAGCAGCGCTACAGCCCCTTTCTGGGATCTCCCTGAAAGATAGTGGTGAAGGAAAATCCTCCCAATGGGCAGAACTCTGAGCAGTGCACCTGGCCGTTCAGTTCGCCTACAAGGAAAAGTGGCCAGATGGGAGACTGTATACTGTTTCATGGGCTGTGGCTAATGGCTTGGCTGGATGGTCAGGGACTTGGAAGGAACATGATTGGAAGATTGGTGACAAGAAGGTGTGGGGAAGAGATATGTGGCTGGATCTCTCTGAATGGGCCAAAAAAGTAAATGTAATTGTGTCTCATGTGAATGCTCATCAGAGGGTTACCTCTGAAGAGGAGGACGTTAACAATCAAGTAGATAAGATGACATGCACTGTGGACACTGACCCTCCTCTTTCCTCTGCCACTTCTGTTATTGCCCCATGGGCACATGAACAAAGTGGACATGGTGGCAGGGATGGAGGTTATGCATGGGCACAGCAACATGAACTTCCACTCACCAAGGCGACTTGGCCACCGCCATTGCTGAGTGCCCTATTTGCCAGCACCAGAAACCGATGTTAAGTCCAAAGTACAGAACCATTCCTAGGGGAGATCAACCGGCAACTTGGTGGCAAGTTGATTATATAGGACCACTCCCATCCTGGAGAGGGCAGCGCTTTGTTCTGACTGGAATAGACACCTATTCTGGATATGGATTTGCACACAATGCTTCTGCCCAAGCCACCATTAATGGACTTATGGAATGCCTCATCCACCGGCATGGCATCCCACATAGCATTGCTTCACATCAAGGAACTCACTTTACAGCAAATTCAGTGCAGCAATGGGCTCATGCCCAGGGAATCCACTGGTCATATCATATTCCTCATCATCCTGAAGCAGCTGGCTTGATAGAATGATGGAATGGGCTCCTGAAGACACAACTGCAACACAAATTATGAGGCAACAACTTGCAAGGCAGGGTCAGTGTTCTCCAGGAAGCTGTATACGCTTTAAACCATTGGCCAATATATGGTGCTGTGTCTCTAATAGCAAGGATTCATGGGTCCAGGAACCAAGAGGTGGAAACTGGAGTGGCACCACTCACTATTACTCTTATTGACCCACTTGCAGCATTTTTGCTTCCTGTCCCAGCAACCCTATGTTCTTCGGGATTGGAGGTTCTGGTTCCGAAGGAAGGAACTCTCCTACCTGGAAACATAACATGGATTCCACTGAACTGGCAGCTGAGAATGCCCCCTGGCCACTTTGGACTTCTCGTGCCTTTGGATCAAAAGATCAGGAAGGGTGTCACTGTACTGAGTGGTGTGATTGATCCAGATTATCAAGAAGAAATTGGACTGGTGTTACATAATGAGGGTAAAGGGGAATATTTCTGGAATCCAAGAGATCCCATAGACCGACTCTTAGTGCTACCATGCCCTGTGATAAAAGTTAATGGTAAATTACAGCAACCCCATCATGACAGGACATCTAATGACCTAGACCCCTCAGGAATGAAGGTCTGGGTCACCCCACCAGGCAAAAAACCACAACCAGCTGAAGGGATTGCTGAGGGCAAAGGTAATAGAGAATGGATAGTAGAAGAAGGTAGTTCTACCTACCAATTATGAGCATGTGATCAAGTGCAGAAGCAAGGTTTGTGATTGTTCATGTATTTTCTGTTTATGAGCTTATTGAATCTTTTATTTGCTCATGTATGATATATCAGCTACAATTGGACTCTGTGTTCTCATTTATATGTATGATAGATGTTTGATGTTAAATATAAGTTTGATTTCATTGATGTCTGGAAATTCTATATGGGTAAAAAATTGTGTACAGGTGCCATGTTGGAAGGGGTGGATTGTGATGGGTAAGTTTGTTATGCCAACATGGCCACAGAAGATTGGTGGGTCTGTTGTGACGGCACGGCCAATGAATACATGGGATGAATTGAAGGGCAGAGATAGGAAGGGCTCAGCGAGTCCCGCCCTCTCTCTTGCTTCCCGATCTTTAGAGCAGAGAGCTGCCTTGTTCGTCTTGTGCCTCAACCTCCAAGCAACACTACCCATTGGACACCTAATCCTGGACTGTGTTGCAGTGAGTTGAGGTGTCTTCAAGCCCTACTTCGCCATACTCCTGGGATATTCATCTCTTGAGCTGGGGACTGTTGGACTCTGTCATCTGGCTGACTGTTGGCGACCTGCTCTGCCATTTGCTGCCTGTGACCAGATAGTCTGAATTGCTCTACAGAGGACTACTCAGCAGCCCTCAAGACTTGAAGGACTGCCGGTCTTCTAGCTGCCTCACACAAGTGAGTTGCACCAAGCAATGTGTACTGCTTTATAGATAGTTAACTGTTTCTTTCTTATATACCTTTCTCTCTATATGAATATATAAAAAGAACTACTAGTGCCCTGATTTTTATTTCTCTAAGAGAACCCTGCCTGACACAATGAATAAGACTTGAAGCACTTGCTAATAAAGATCAAGGATTGCAGCTTTCAGTATAGCTTACAGCTCAATATAAAGAAGACCAAAACCCTCACCAGATCAATAGTTAACATCATAATGGGAAAAAAGTTGAAGTTGTCAGGGATTGTGCCTCGCTTGGCTCCACAGTCAATGCTCATGGAAGTAACAGTCAACAGATCAAAAGGCACACAAGCATCGTTGCACAATGTGCTGCTTAATGTGTTGGGAAGCAAGGGTGTTACTTTAAGGACAAAGGTGTGCCTGCCTGCCCAATCCATTGTATTTTCAATTGCCTCATATGCAATGAAAAATTGGACATTGAATTAAGGTGATCAAAGAAGAATGGATGCATTTGAACTGTGATAGTGGCAAAGAATATTAAAATTACCATGAACTGATAAAAGGACAAAATGATCTGTCTTGAATGAAGCACTTCCAGAATGCCCCTTGGGGGCCAGAATGGCAAGATGTCATCTCACCGACATTGGACATATTGTCAGGAGAGGCCAGTCCCTGGGAAAGAATGTCATGCTTGGTCAAGTGAAGGAGCTGTGAAAAAGAGGAAGATCCTCAATGAGATGGATTCACACATTGGCTGCAACAATGGGCCCAGACATGGGAACAATTGTGAGGCTGGCTTAGGACCACACAGGATGTTCTGTTGTGCAGAGGGTAGCTGATGGCACCCAACAGTCATGAGCAGCACAGTGGTGAAGTACGTACTCAGCTTCCAATCAAAATGTTTGTGGTTTGGACTCATTAGAGGTTCTTCAGCAGAAAGATCCTTTCCAGACGTGTTTGCCTCTTTGGAAGTCCTAAAGCACTACTCTAATCTGTGCTTCAGTATGAATCGAGTCCAGACTAACAGATTATATATATATATATATATATCCAAATGCCCATTAGATGAATTGTTTCTTGTGGTCCTAATAATGAGTATTCTGGTTATTTTTTCTCAATGTTAATTGACAAGCATAATAGTCACTTGCAAAGGGACCATTAAAATGCTATCCAAAATTTATAGAATTTTTAACAGAGTTGTATTTAATATCTCACTCAGAATTTAACCTTTTCAAAATGCAGCCTGAAATTTGGCCTTAAAACCTCTGAATTTTCAAGACTTCGATTGCCTTACCTCACCTTAATGCCTATCTTCTCTAGGAGTTTTTGCTGTTCTTGAAAATGAAAACCAAGTTTTACTTAAGGGATTATACGAACTGCAAAGCAAAACTAAAGCAGGTGTGTGTGTTTGGAGGTGGCTGAGTGGGAAGGTGACAATGGGACTACTACACACATACATGTATTCAGCTTCAAAACTGTTTAGAAATATTCTCTACATGACTAAAGCAAATGTATCATGTTCCCATATTTTAAGATTTTACCATACTCTTCCCTGAAACTTCTATTAGTTCCAGTTCCCTTCTTCCACTTCAAGCTTTTATACCCTAAAGTTACTCATCACAATTATGTAATCCAACTCCTTTAGGGAGTCCATATTGTCCTTGTTGGATTTTTGACAGCATTAGAATAAAAGACCTCTTTTCTCAATGTCTCTTGCTTTCACCTGCATCCTATTATATCTTCTGCATTTCCAGTTAACCTCTAAAGCTATCCTATCTTTTCTTGCCCTAACATACAGTTGGGAATTAAGATTTTATAGAGTTGTTATTTAGAATTGACTTGATAGCAGTGTTCAAACTTTCATCACCCATCATTTATTACTTTATTAGCTTTGCCTATCCCAAGGATTGGCAAACTCAAGACCGAAGAGCCAATCCTGTCCCTCCTAACAACTTTAAAATCACACAAGAGTCTTAAGTATGTTTTTCCAAACAAAAGAAATCAAGGTTATCTGAAATAATAGCCTTCAAAAGGTTTCAATATTATTTCAGAGTCTCATGTTCACACAGAAAAAGTTGCATATGGCTCTCAAGTCACAGTTTGCCGAATTTTGAACTATCTCCTCTCAACATGATGGTGAAATCAATGGATTTACTTGGCTTTTCTGAGGAGCAGTGGTGGCATAGCAGTTACATGTTGGGCGGCTAACTGAAAGTTCAGCATTAGGAATCCCACCAGCATCTCTGCAGGAGAGACAAGGGGCTTTCAACACCTGTTGAGTTATAGTCATGATCCTATGAGTCAAAATAGACTCAAAGTCAGTGAACTTGATTTTTGGTCTCGTAAAGTCTAAGTGCATATCTGTGTTAGTCTGGGTAGACTAGAGAAACAAATCCATAGACACGCATATGCATAAGGGAGAGGTTTATATACAAGAACAACTGTGTATCAAGAAAATATTCCAACCCAGTCCAGTCCAGGGTCATAAGTCCAATATTATCCCATATGTTCGATACCAATCTATAAGTCCTCTTCAGGCTCACGAAGCATGTGCAATGATGCTGAATACAGGAAGATCACAGGCCAGAGAGTGCAGAGTCTTGTATATACAGTGGTAATAGAAGCATCTCAGCGCTGGCAGGGGCCTCGCTGTGGCACCTCAAGCATGTCAGCACTGGCAGGAGTCTCTATGTAGCTTTTCCGTCTTCAGAGTTTCTGGACCCATCAGGGTAAGCACATGTGGCTTCTCCTCTGGAATGTCTCACAGCCCTGTGTCTTGTCAGTAGAGCATCTCCAAGGGACTGAGTTGTAAGTCTCTCCCATGCAAGGGGGAAATATGGCCAGATTTCCCAGAATTATCAAGAGAAAACCATGCTCACACAGAGGTTTCATTAGCTATCTCCAGAATGAGAGGCTAGATTCTACCCCTATACTCTCAATCTTTAAATTGACACCAGATTAGTGACTATCACAATATCCAAACTACTTTCCCTAACTCTCCTCAAACTTAACATGTCTGAAACCTTTTCCTTTATTAATAAGAAATATTCTCTGGTGAGCACCAGCTATTTTTTAAACACTTTGTCTAAAGAAATACTGGAGTCAAAATGTCTTCTTTCTTACAGGGTCAGACACCATCAGGTTTCATACGCAAACATATGCACATAAAGCTATGCACACACTCATTTTCTTTATAAAATCACTTCCATTGCTTCCTTTGGTATTGTGATTGCCATGTTGCTAATTAAAATACCCTCAATGTTGTTATTGCTATTGCTGTCCAGTGCCATCAAGTCAACTCCAATCATACATACAACAAAACAAAACACTGCCCAGTTCACTGACATCCACACTACTGTTCCTGTGCCTGGGCTCATTTATGCTTCCACTGTGTCAGTCCAACTCATGCAGAGCCTTCCTCTCTTTCAATGTCCTTCCATGTACCAAACATGTTGTCAAACTTGTTTCTCCTGGTAATATGTCCAATGTATTTAATGTCTTGCCATCTTTGCCTCTAAGGAGCACTCTGACCTTCCTGCTTCCAACACAGATTGGTTTGTCCATTTAGCAGTTCCTGGTGCTTTCAATATTCTTCTCCAGCACCACAATTTTAAATGCATCAAATCTTCTAGGGTCTTCCTTATTCAATGTCCAACTTTCACATGCATAGTTACCAATGGAGAATGCCATAGCTTGGATCAGGCTTACCCTAGTCCTCGAAGTAAATTTCTTACTCTTCCATGCTCTAAAGAGGTCTTGTGAAGCAGATTTATCTAAAGCAAGCCATGTCTTTTTATCTTTAGACTGTCATTTCCATGAGCATTGATTATGAATCCAGGTAAGACAATATCCTTGACAACCTCAAACTTTTCTCCGTTTATCATAATGTTACCTATCGGTCCAACTGGGAGGATTTGGGTCTTCTTTACATGAAGTTGTATTCCATGCTGAAGGCTAAAATCCTTGATCTTCATCAGTAAGTACTTCAAGTTCTCCTCGCTTTCAATAAGCAACATTGTGTCATCTGCCTACACAGGTTATTAACAAGCCCTCTTCCAATCCTAATGCTATATTCTTCTTCATATAAGCAAGTGTATGGTTTGGTCAGCATACAGAAAGAACAGCATGGCGAAGACACAACCTTACTGCACAACTTTCCTGATTTTTAATCCCTTATTCTGGATGAGTACGATGAAGTGCTCTGGAATTTTTATTCTTCTCAAGGTTGTCTACGGTCTATTATGGTCCACACAGTCAAATGCTTTTGCATAATCAGTGAAATATATGCACATCTTTCTGGTAGTCTCTGCTTTGAGTCAACATCCATCTGACTTCAACAATGGTATCCATTATCCACTTCCTCATCTGAGTCCAACCTGAAACTTCTGGCAGCACCCTCTCAGTGTACTGCTGCAATTTTGTAGCATGGGTCATTAATATATTTTTCATCGGATCATAAAATTAAATGTCACTTGCATATTTTAAGTAGATTAAGAACAATTGGATTTAAAGGTCTTTCCTAAGAAAAATATTACAATGTAATAGGAATATGAAAAATAGACAAACACTTCCTAAAAGAGTTATATTTGTTGGTATTTGGCAGATTGCTTTGAGCAGTGGTTCTCAACCTGTTGGTCACAACCACTTTGGAAGTGGAACACCCCTTTCACAGGGGTCACCCAATTCATAACAGTAGCAAAATTACACTTATGAAGTAGCAACAAACATAATTCAACAGGACTTTAAGGCAGCTATGTTAGACTGGGTTGACCAGAGAAACAAATTTAGGGTGTATATATGTGGAAGATAGAGCTTTATTTCAAGAAGTAATTATGTATCAAGTAAATATCCCAGCCCAGTTCAGATCAAGTCACTTTTGTAGGATCACAATGAGTTGCTGGGAGTGGGTTTGGGTTAGAGTTTTTTTAATAATAAAGAGCTAATTGGCTCTTTAAAAAATGTAATAGAACCCCCCAGAGAATGATGGAAATTTTTTAAAAGAAAACATATAAATAAAATCTAATATTTGTATGGTTCTAAATGCAGAAGAAAAAAAGGAAGTGTGTGAGACTGAAACATGAATAAATAAATACCATGATTCATAAATTGGTGAAAAAGCATAGCTCTACAGATATCTAACAAACTCAAAAGAAGAAAACTCACGTGAATATCCCTCAAGAGTGTTCATAGTCATACTTTTAAAATCTAAAGAAAGAGCTGAACCTTGGTGGCATAGTGGTTGAGTGCAGGACTGCGGCCCACTGGCTTGGCAGTTCAAATCCAGCAGCAACTCTCCAGGAACAAGGCTGGGCCTCCCACTCCCACCAGAGGGCAGTGATGCCCCCCCCAAAAAAAATAAAATAAAATCTAAAGAAAAATAAAAGCTGCTAACAGTTAGACAAAAATGACTTATTAGGTACAGAAAACAATGGTTTGAATGGCAATATTTTAAAGGGGAGACCAGAGGAAGTGGTTTTTAAGACTTTAAGAAAAAAGACTTTTCCATAAAAAAATCTATATTCAGTGAAAATATATCAGGAATTTAGGATAATTAGAGATAGTCTCAAATTTTAAAATATTAAAAGCATTTATAGATAGTATGTCTATCTATAAATAATATCTAAAGGAGCTATTCCAAATAGAAATATACATTAATCAGAAAGAAATAGGACCCTGAAACATGGGATGTGAACATATGAGTTGATGATCCAGAAGAGGAAGATATGAGCCCCTAGAGTCTATGTTGTTATGCCAGTCAATAAAAACACCCCTCCCACCTGAGGGGATTAATCCACTACTAGTTAAACAACTCACACTTGCACCCTGCCTGACACAGAAAGGATCATGGAATTATAAAAATATTAATAGTCATTCTTCCCTGTAAAGAAACCATGCCTGATGACTGGAGCAAAGTTTATAATGTCATCTGAAACATATTGATAAATTCACTAAGACAACTATATTTAAAAAGTAGACAGCTTTTCACTTTGGGGGCCACTGCTGAAGGCATGGCAATGAAAATGAAAAATCCCTATATGACTTCAAACCAGAGTAAAAATCAGAAAAACATTTCAAGGCGCCTTCCCACATTCACCGGAAGATCATGTCTTTCTGTCTTTCCATGAAACTGAGGCAGAAATACAATATTCTGTCCCTGCCCATTCCCAGGATGATGCTGCATGGGTTGTGTGAGGACACAACAGACAGCAAATTGGCCAAAGTGGTCCAGGCTTACAGGGAAAACCTGTGTTGTCTACGTTTGATGGGTGGAGGGAGATAAAACTGAAGTCACAGCCATCCATTACTTAGGGAGGGGTGATCACGAGGCTGAAACTGGACAAAGACCAAAAAAAAAAAAATCTCCATCAGAAAGTCAGATCTGTCTGAGTAGAACAGGAAAACAGTAAACAGGGAAGAATCACTGGAGGAAATGCCAGAGTAAAATAGTCTTGTACACAACTGCCATGAAAACCGGCAAATTTGAAGAAAGAAAGGAAAAAGCAGAGTACATGGAGTTAAAGACCACCTAAACCGAAGTGAATTTTCTGCCCTTTACTCGGTGTGGTCAAATGTAAATCCCTTCGACTGGGAGAGATAAAACTATGGGCAGAGACTCACCCACTGCCATCACGTTGATGCCAGCTCCTAGCAGTCCCAGGGAACAGAGAAAACTGCCCCTGTGGGTTTAGGGAAATGTAATCTCCATGATATAATGCAGCTGCATCATTCACCCACTGAAAGTCGATTATGGGTACTGTAATGCCTTGAGTAATCCTGGATAAATTATGCAGTGAGATATAATAAAAACACTATAAGCAAAGGAAAATTAAACTTTAAATTTTTTGAGTACTTTATAGCAAGAATAGAGAAACATTAAAAAGAGAGGAAAAGAGGGGAGGGATGGGAAAATATGGAGAACTGATACCAAGGGCCTAAGTAGAAGGAGGATGCTTCATGCATGATGATGGTAACAAATGTGCAAATGTGGACTGCACACAATTGATGTATGAATTGATCATGATAAGAGTTGGGTGAGCCTCCAATAAAGTGATTTGAGAGAGAGAGAGAGAGAGAAATGGAAGGAACAAATAGCATAGCAGATGGACCCCCTAACCTAACAATAAGTACCTTAAATCCAACTATTCTAAATATATGAATTAAAAAACAAAGAATAAGTAACAAGATAGATTTTAAAAAGACATGATCAAACGTGCTTCTGAGTGGGAAAAAAGGGGCACCAGGCAAGTATTACTTTTAAAACACAAAAAGCAGGGTTGTCTATATTAATTTAACATCAAATAGATGTCTGGACATGAAGCTTGCCAGAAATACTGAGAAATGTGACATAATGGAAGAAAGATAAATCTTTCAAGAAGACATAGCAGACTAACATGTGAATATACCAAGCAATAAAGTAACGAAATATATAAAGTCAGAACACCAGGGTTCCCTGTGAAGATTACAGACTAGGAAAACCATTAAGATAGTTCTACTTTGTTATAGAAGGTGTTTATGAGTGGGAATCAATGACACACAATGCTGTCAGCGTATGAAGAATTAAACCATCCTGCTGCATGAGCATTGACCAGTTGATGGCCATCCCTAATTTCCAGGCTCATGAGTTGGGCTCTCTTAAGACTGTCCCCAGATATTAACCAGCAGAACCAGCAGGAGAACTTCAGAAATAAGCCCAGTCAATGCACATTGCTAGTCCACAGACACAGAAAGAAGTAAAATAGTTGCTTTTGGTCATTAATTTCCATGCTAATTAGTGTTATAAGTGTTATAACAACATATAATTCAGCATAATTCAGAAAGCTTTACACATTAAATTAAATATAAACTTAATGAAATGAGATCATCTAATTTTGTATTGAATTGGGTCAATCTAATTGAATAAAGACCAGAGAAGAATCAATGTGCTTAGATTGTGGTGCTGACTTGTGGCGTGGAGAAGAATATTGCAAGTGGTCTGGGCTGTTAAAGGACAGGTCAATCTGTTTGGAAGAGGTAAGGACAGAGTCTTTGTTTGCTAATGATGGTCATGGCTCCAAATTTTGCCAGACTTCTTATCATCAGACGATGAAAATAATTAATAAAGGAAGAGTTCAATAAGAACAGAAAAAAATTTAATTTGTACTAAATACACCTTTATACAAAGATACGTCTTAAATCATTGATTATGGACATTTTTCCTTTCATTTGCATAAAAGTTGTTTTACAGAAGAATCAATAGAAAAGCATAGGGGTGAGCACTCCTGAAAGATTAAAATGTTCATCTGTCATTATAATTTTGCCAAATAATAAGATTTAAGAATAATTTGTGAGATTTCTTATTCAGGCTTTTATTTAGGTCAAACAACCTAGCGAGCACATTAATATGAAAAACATCCCCATTTTTCATCATCATAGCTACGATAAACCTTAAAGTGTGCCAGTCTTCATGCTTTAGGGCATAATTTGGTTACCAGCTGGGATCAGGAAGAACTGTTTCCCAGAGTGTAATATAGCCAATTACCATAGGTGTAGGGAGAACAAGAGAGAGTCAGGGGGTTACATGGCCCTCTAAAGCATCTGGTATTGGATGCTCTGTGTGTGAGGATTCAGGATAAGATGAAACAGTCCATCGTTCCTGTATGTCAATTCCTATATTCCTATGAATTGCCAATATGACACTCCTGCCACAAGGGAGGGATTTCCTACAGAACAGATGTCACTTACAGTATTCTGTGGGCTATCTATCTCAACAAATAATTGCTTGGCACTTCTGCCCTATGGCAAGGGTCTGAAAATATGTTAGGGTGAGAGCTCACCATCCAAGCAGATGGGCACAGATAAAAGAAAGAACGAGGGCATACTGAGCCGGATAACCTGGGTGGAAGCCAGATGGGGACACTGAAGCAGCTGTCTTTCCTATCTTCAGTAGCCAAAGCCCCCTATCAGAATTTTCCAGTTATTATTTAGAAATTCTATTTTTAAATGTTGTTAGATGAGCTTGTGTTACATAAGTCCCCAATTAAACAAAGAAGTATTCCCTTTTTGGTATAAACTAGCATTTTCATTTTAAGTGATTACAATTTGCTGGAGGCCTGAACCTGATATGAGAGCCCTGACGCCTAAATCTTCATCCACCCCACCCACTCCCACCCCCACCTCCCCAAAAAGGAAAAAAAAATATGCCGGCATAAGGGGAAAAGCACAAGAAGGACAATGAAGGAGAAAGGACAATTGAGATGGGACTTGACTGAGAGAGAGAGCAAAAGAGGGGAAAGGAATCCTTTTAAAATATCAATGAGAATCAAAGAAAGCAAAATCCTTTTTTCTTTTTAAAAGGGGAAAGTTAATAACAGTGAAGAAAGAAAGCCATTGCAATATGAGCCAACTATAATGAAAGAAAGGAAGATGAAGACAGACCCAGAGCAGAACAGTTTCATATATAAGTTCAACACATAGGTGCTTTGCACTTAACTACATGATTTATGGATTAGTGTTTTTTAAATATTTAAACTATTTGCCTCTGTAGCAGACTGGATGGGCTGGCTCTATTTAAATAACTACCTGGAGAAAAGGGAAGGATGTTTTTGTTCACACACAGTAGCCAGCAAAGGAATTTTCACTTCTAAAATAACACTGATGACAGAAATAAACTTGGCCAGATTGGTGAAAATTATGAAAATAGTTTTAGTTATTAAAAATTATATGTTTACATCTCAGAATCATGAAACGATTCTGAGTGTTTTTGCTGTATCTCAATGGCCATAATAGGCCACAAGTAATAACTGTTTTGAAACTTATCTAGATTAATAAAAAGTTTGTCATTCATTAATGTGTGAAAACTGGGATTCAATTGGACCTTTTTCCATGTATTCACATAAATATAACAATGATTCTGAAGAAAAACTCTAAACTTAACTAACTAGCATTCTTTGAACAAACATTGAAGATGTTCTCTCTTTTTAAAATAATTTTATTGGGGGTTATTACAATTCTCATCATAATCCATATATACGTCCATCATGTCAAGCACATTTGTATATTTGTTCCCCTCATCATCCTCAAAACATTTACTTTCCTCTTGAGCCCTTGGTATCAGTTCTACATTTTTCCCATCTTTATGAACCCTTGAAAATTTATAAATTATTGTTATTTTGTCATATCTAGCACTAACATCTCACCCACTTATCTGTGGTCTGTCCCCCAGAGAAGAAGTTGGACTCTTGTGATCAGTTCCCCTTTTCGACCCTATCATCCCTCCACCCTCCCGATATCACCACTGGTCCTGAAGGGATCACCTGTCCTGGATTTCCTGTGTTTCCAGTTCCTATCTACACTAAGGTACATCCTTTGCTCTAGCCACATTTGTAAAGTAGAATTAGTATTGTGATGGGGTTGAGGGGGGAGAAGCCTTTAAGAACTAGAGAAAAGTTGTATGTTTCATCATTGCTACACTGCACCCTGACTGGTTTGTCTCCTCCCCGAGACCCTGCTGTAAGGGGATGTCCAGTTGCCCACAGATGGGCTTGTACTCCCCCTTATTCACAATGATACGATTTTTTGTTCTTTGATGCCTGATAACTGATCCCTTCGACACTGCATGATCACACAGGCTGCTTTGCTTCCTCTTTGTAGACTTTGTTGCGTCTCAGCTAGATGGCCACTTGTTTAACGTCAAGCCATTAAGACCCCTGATGCTGTATCTCTTGACAGCCACACACCATCAGCTTTCTTCCCCACATTTCCTTATGCACCCATTTTTCTTCAGTGATCATATCGGGAAGGTGAGCACACAATGATATGATTTTTTGTTCTTTGATGTCTAATAACTGATCCCTTCAACACTCCGTGATAACACAGGCTGGTGCGCTTCCTCCATGTGAGCTTTGTTGCTTCTCAACTAGATCGCTGCCTCTTTACCTTCAAGCCTTTAGTACTCCAGATGCTATATCTTTTGATAGCCGGGCACCATCAGCTTTCTTCACCACATTTGCTTATATAGACATTTGTCTTCAGCGATTGTGTCAGGAAAGTGAACATCATGGAATGCCAGTTTAATAGAAGTGTTCTTGCATTGAGGGAGTACTTGAGTTAAGGCCCAATTTTCATCTGCTACCTTAATTCTAAACATATAAATATATGTGCATAGATCTGTATCCCCATCATCATATACAAATATATGTACATGCCTATGTTTAGACCTTTGTAAATGCCTTTTGCCTCCTAGTCCTTTCCTCTAATTCCTTTCACTTTTCTTTTGTTCCACCATCATGCTCAGCTTTCCTTTGGGTTTCAGTAATTCCTATTGGTTATATTGCTCTTGATCTATCCCTACCTCTTATATTCTCTTTGCAACTGATTTTGGATCACTTGTTGTTCTCTTGTTCCTGGTCAGTTACCACCACTTCTGTTCCCCAACCTCCTACTCTCCCATGCCCCCCTGGAACCATCGGTCCTGTTGTTTTCTCCCCCAGATTGTTTATCCCGCCAACAGACCTGCAGAGATAATATTATGCACATAAAAAACAAGACAGAGCGAAACAAAGCTACAAAAAAAATGACAAAAGAAAATAAGTTTGTAAATAGTTCAAGATCTGTTTGATGTCCTTTAGGAGTGTTTTCCAGTTGAGTCTAGTGTGGCACCATGCCTTGGTCCCAAAGTTCATTTTTGATACTCTCTCAGAACTACCTTGGTCTGCTGCCCTTGCTAAACTATTGCAAACCCTTAGTCTTTTGCCTCAGTGTGGTTTGGTCAGATCAGGTGGAATTCTCACACTGTGTTGCCACTGTTGTCCCCTGTAAGACTATGGGTCAGTGTGGGATGTCATGTCTCAACATGGGGCTGGCCATATTTTCCTCTCTGTGCACTGGCTGCTCTGAGCGAGGATATTATCCTCAATGCTTGGTGGGCCAGGATGTACTCCACTCTCTTCCTCCCCCTTCATTTGCTCCCACTTCCACCTGGTTATGGTAGGCCTGTTCTTTTCACCAACCAGAAGGTCTAGTGCCTCGTTCTCTGTGGCACACACTTCCAGTGTGGGGGTCAGGATGGTTCTGGTTGTGGCCAGCCCTGTCATCCAGTCTTTTCATGGATTCTTCCGTGTGTTACATTGCCCTCCTGGTTTGGCACATCAGGATGGGTTTTGTATGCACACTCCAATTCTGTGGAGACACAACCAAAATTCTACCCCTGTTCCACCCATGTCATTTTTTCAGTTTCTCCCCACCCCCATTTTCCTTCCTCCTTCTCCCTTTCCTCTTCTTCATGTTGGACTCACATGTTCCTCCCTGGGTTTGGTCTGACCTCCTCCCAACTACCTATGCTTCCACCGGTATATTGTGGGATAAGTGCTTTTTCTTCCATTCCTGTTGTGTGGATTGTACTTATTTCAGGGGACACATGCTGTACTTGTTCTTTTGAGATTGGCTTACCTCGCTTAACATGATTCCTTCCAACTCTTCATAAAAGATCATCTGTACTTTTCAGTGCCACAAAGCACTCCATTGTATGTATGTGCCAAAGTTTACTAATCCACTCATCTATTGATGGAAACTTAGGCTGTTTCTAAGTCTTTGTCATTGTGAATTATGCTGCAATAAACATTGGAGTGCAGATGACTGGTCTTGTTTTATTTCTTACATCCTCTGTGTGTATGCCCAGTAGAGGGATGACTGGGTCATACGGTTGATCAATTTCCATTTTCTTTCAGTATCATCAGATTGCTTGCCTCAAGGGCTGTACTTACCTAGATGACCACCAGCAGTGAAGGAGGGTTCCTATTTTACCACATCCCTTCCAACATTTGTTGCTTTCTGATTTTCTGATTTGGGCTAACCTCAGGAGTGTTAGGTGGTATCTCATGGTTATTTTAATTTGCATTTCTCCTATGGTTAATGAATGGGAACACTTTCTCATGTGCTTATTGGCCATATGGGTCTCCTCTCCAGTGAAAGTTGTTTTCAGATCAGATCTTTTGCCACTTCCTTAGGGGGGTTAACTGTTTTCCTTTTTTTGCAGGTCATGAGTGTGTTGTAGAATTTTTTTTCTGTGTCATTACTAAAAATCCTCTCCCAATCTGTGGGTTGCCTTGTAATCCTATTAGCAAAGTGTTTTGAGGTGCACGGGTGTTTTATTCTTATCAAACCCCATTTCTTGATTTCCAGTTCACCTGTGTGTATACCCTTCCCTACTGCAGTAAGCCATTGAATTCCCGGGGCCAATGATCTTAGGTCCTGATTCTTTCCTTGATGGTCCTGATGGTTTGGGGTTTTAGTTCTAGGTCTGTGATTCACCTTGAGTTTGATCTTGTGCATGAAGTGAGGTATACATCTTGTTTCGATTTTCTACATATAGATATCCGTTGTTTCGAGCACCACTTGTTAAAAAGGGCATCCACTTCCCACTTGATGCTTTAGGGGTCCTTATCAAACATCCGTTGTCTATATGCTGACATTTTTACTTCTGGACTTTCTATTCTATTCTATTCCACTGATCCGAGTATCTGTCATTATGCCCGTTTGACCACTGTAGCTGTAGTTGTGCAGTAGGTGTTGAAATCAGGTAAAGTGAGTCCTCCAACTTTGTCCTTTTAGAGTTCTCTGTTAATTCTGAGTTTCTTTCCTCTCCACGTGAAATGGGTTGTCAGTTTTTCCAATTCTTTGAAGAAGACAGTTGATATTTGAATCAGAATAGCATTAAACTCTTAAAGTGCTTTGGGTATAAGTGATATCTTTACTATGTTGAGCCTTCCAATCCACAAGCATGGGATATTCTTCCATTTGGGGAGATCGCTTTTGGTGTCCTGTGTTAGAGTCTTATAGTTTTCCTTGTATAGATCTTTAGATTTTTTGCTAAATATATTCCTAGGTATTTCAGTTGGTTCTTGGCTACTCTGAAGTGTACTGCCTTCTTGATCTCCTCTTCATGGTCCTATCCAGGGTGTATAGGACTTCTGTTTGTAGACCTTGTATCCTGCCACTCTTCCATAGTCCTCTAGCGCTGTAAGTACTCCCAATGTGGAGCTTTTGGCATTTTCAAGGTACAGGATCATGTCATCTGCAAATAAAGATAGTCTCACTTCTTCCTCTCCCATACTGTTAATGTTCTTCTACTGTCCTATGTTGTTAGCAAGAGCTAACGAAATTGAATAGAAGTAGGGACAAGGCCAGGGGCATTCTTCTCTTGTACCCTTTTACAGTAGGATTGTTTTTGCCTTTTCTTCATTAACTATGATGTTGGCTGTTGACTTTTCATAGATAGCTTGTATTAGCTTGAGGAATTTACACTTCATTCCTACCTTTGTGAGTATCTTAATTAGCAATGGGTGTTGAATGTTGTCAAATCCTTTTTCTGTGCCTATGAATATTATCACAGGTTTTTTTTATCCTTTTTCTTATCAATGTGGTATATAATATTGATGGATTTGGGAACGTTAAGTGCCCCCTGCATTTCTGGGATGAATCCTACCTGGTTGTGGTGGATAATATGTTTTATATACTTTTATATTCTATTGACTAATATTTTGTGAAGGATTTTTACATCTATGTTCATGAGCGATATTGTTCTCTGTTCCTGTGGGGACTTTGCCCTGTTTGGATATCAAAGTTATGCTGGCTTTGTAGAATGAGTTGGGGAGTTTGCCATTCTTTTTCAGGCTTTGAAGAAGATCAGAGTCGGCTCCTCCCTGAAAGCTTGATAGAATTCTACTATGAAGTCATCTGGCCCAGGGGCTTTTGTTGGTGGTGACTTCTTAATGATCCTATTTCTTCTTTCACTATGGGTTTGTTGAGGTTCTTGACCTCTGTCTGAGACAATCTATGGAGAGACTGACTTCCCAAGTATCTATGAATGTTATCCACGATTCTGAATTCATAGTGCTTTGTGATGAGCCTTTTAATCTCATTGGGATCTGTTGTAATTACCCATTTCATCCCTCATCCTGCCTATTTATGTTTGCTTTTTCCTTTCCTTGGTTAGATTCACCAGCAGAATTTGTCGATTCTGCTGATCCTTTCATAGAACCAGTTTTTTGCTGCATTTATCTTTTGTATTGTCCCCTTCTATTCCTACTGGTTTAACTCTGCCCTGATTTTTATTATTTCTTTTCTTTTTCTATTGGAAGAGTTTTTCTGTTGACTCTTTTCTAGTTGTTGGAGGTTCTATGATAATGTATCTTTCATAAGCCTCTCTTCTTTTTTCCTATGTGATTTATTGATATCAAGCTACCGCTAATAACTGCCTCCATAGTATTCCATAAGTTTCGATACATTGTATTCTCATTCTCATTAGTTTCTAGAAACTTTCTAATATCATCTATAATCTGGGCCTGTGCCCATTCATGTCGGAGGAGATTGTTCTTCATCCTACAATTGATTGTCCTTGCTTTTCTGGTCATCCTTTTATTAATCTCAAGCTTTATCACTTGGTGATCCAAGAAAGACATCTGAATAATGTTTATGCATTTGAATTTATTCAGGTTTGACTTGTGTCCCAGCATGGGGTCTATTCTTAAGAATGATCCTGTGGGCTTGAAAATAATGTCATTTTTTTTGTGTTTGCATGGAAAGTTCTATAAATGTCTATCAGACCCAGTTGTCTAATTACATTATTTAGTTCTATTGCCTCTGTATGAGTTTCTTTCCCAGTGATCTGTTTTTCTCTGAGAGTGGAGTGTTAAAGTCATTTACTATGATTGTTGAATCTATGATTTCTTTTGTCATCTTTTTAATAGTTTGGTTAACAAATTTCACCACTCCATTGTTGGACATGTAAATATTCAATATGTTAACTGGTTCTTGGTTTACTGAACCTTTGAGCATTATATAGTGTCCCTCATCATTTTTTATGGTTCAAATCTTGAGGTCCATTTTGTCGGAGATTAAGATTGCCACCCCTGCTTTTCTTAATGTGCCATTTGCCTGCTATATTTTCCGCCAGCCTTTTATTCTTAGTTTATTTTTGTCTGTGTGATTAAGATGTGTCTTTTGCAGGCAACAGATTGATGGATTGTATTTTCTGAGCCAATATTTCTTTTAATCTATGAATTGAGTCCATTGGATTTCAGAGTTATTATCACAATCTGTGGATTCATCGTCGTCATACCATAACTTACGTTTTGGGGAGTTTTCCTATCTCCCTTCATATCAGTGTGATGTGTTTGTGTGGGAAGTTTCCATCTTGTCTTTTTTTTTCCTTCTGAGGCCCTGCTGTCTTGGTAATTGTTGGCACATGGACTTCTGGATAGAGATGGGCTTTCTTATGGTCTCCTGCTTGTGCTTGGTAGAGGTTGTTCCTCTGGCCATAGTGACACAGACAGTATCTTGTGCAGGGTTGAGTGTATTGAAACATATTGTTTCAGTCTTTCCTTGTCCTAGAAGGCCTTTATCTCCTCACCTATCTTAATGGATAATTTAGCAGGGTAAAGGATTCTTGGGGAGGCATTTTTTTTTCTTTCAGGTTTTGGAAAAAGTTGCTCCACTCTTGCCTCCTCTCCCTGGTGTCTGCTGATAGGTCTGAGCATATTCTTACCTGAGTTCCTTTGTCTAGGATTGCATTCCTTTCTCTTGCTGCTCTTAAAATTTTCTCTCTTTCCTCAAAATTGGGTTTTTTACTATTATATGTCTCAATGAGTTCTTCCTGGGATTAGTCTAGTTGGTGCCCTTTTTGCTTCCTTTATGAGTGCCTGGTTCTCACTCATTAAGGTAGGAAATTTCTCTACCAGAAATTCCTTTACTATCTTGGCTGTCAACTTGTGTGTTTTGTTCTGCTCTGGCAGACCAATGATTTGAATACTATTCCTTTTCATAGCATCTGTCATTGATCTCGGATTATCTTCTGTTTTTTTTTTTCAATCTTTTCTTGGGGGTTCATACATTGTTTTTCGCAATACATAAATGAACATACTGTGCCAGGCACCCTCACATGTCCACTTCTATTATTGTTCTCCAATCGTCTGGCTTTTCCCTTAAACCCCTTGTATCGGCTTTTCCATCCCTTCCCCTCTTCCCCTGCTCTCTCGTCCCCACCAACCCTCAATACTTTATACATTGTTATTGTTCTGTCATATCTTACACTGCCCAACCTCTCCCCCAACCCACTCCTTTGATGTCTGTCCTTCAAATAGGAGCTTATGTGTATATCCTTGCAGTTGGTTCCATCTCTCTACGCCACCTTCTCTCTACCCTTCCAACATCACCAACCTAACCCTTGGCCCGAAGGGGCTCACCCATCTTGGTTTCCCCATATTTCCAGCTCCCCTCTATAGAAGTGTACCTTCTCCAGTCCATCTGGATTTGTAAGATAGAGTTGGGATCATGATGGTTGAGGGGAGAGGAAGGCTTCAGGAACTAGAGGGAACTTGTATGCATCATCATTGCCCAGCTGTTCCTTGACTGGTCTGTCTCCTCCCCATGACTCCACTATAAAGGGGTGAACAATTACCCACCAGTGGGCCTTAGGTGCCACCCTGCTCTCCCCCTCCTTTGTAATGATGTGATTCTTGTTCTTTAGTGCTCGATATCTGCTCCCTTCTGCCCCTCTTGATCATACATGCTGGTGTGCTTCTTCCATGTGGGCTTTGCTGTTTCTGCGCTGAATGGCGACTCGATTATCTTCAAGTCTTTGATACTTCAGGCATTCCATCATTTGGTAGCTGGGCACCATCGTTTCTTCTACTCTGTTTGCCTCTGTGCCCATTTGTCTTCAGCAATATCGGGAGTCAGTTGGTCCATTGATTTTGGTTTTTGTTCTTTGATACCTGATTGTTTCAGCACCTTATGATTGCACAGGAAAGTGATCTTCTTTTATGGTGGGTTTTGTTGCTTCTGAGCTAGATGGCTGCTTGTTTATGCTCAAACCTTTAAGACCCTGGATGCTATATACAGACATCTAAACATAGGTATGTCCATACATAGATACATCTATTATAAGGTGGGAATAAATTTAAGAACATATCTATAAGCCAAATATTATGGTAGCAAGTGGACCTTGGGCCCTCCCCTGGTGCTCCCTCAATGCAAAAACATTTTGTTCTATGAATCTAGCATTCCTCGAGGCTCACTGGCCCAACACGATCACTGAAGTAAAATGGGTGCACAAACAAATGTGGTGAAGAAAGCTGATGGTGCCCAGCCATCAAATGATATATCTGGGGTCTTAAAAGCCTGAAGATAAACAATAGACCATTTACATGAGAAGAGACCACAGCCACACAGAAGAAGCACAACAGCCAACGTGGTCACATGGTGGTGAAAGTGGTGAAAGGTCTAGGCAATAGACATCAAATGGAGGGGGAACAAACATATATCACTGTGTGCACACATCCCCAAGTTACCCACTGAGGACATGTGGGAGTATGAGCAAGAGTGGTGAAGAAAGCTGATGGTGCCCAGCTATCAAAAGATACATCTACTTCTTCTTTAATTTCCTATCTGACGTTTTTTCTTGCTTGCTGAGGTCTGTTTGAGTGTCTTTGAGATCACTGATATTGTTCTCTGCTTCCTTGAGCCTAATCATAAATTCTGTAACCTTGTGTGTGGCTTCTACTATCTTATCCATTAGCACTGGTGTTTCCCTTTCATGTGTGGACTTCATCTCCACTATCATTACATCCTTATTCTGCCTTGCTTCTCTCAACTCCTGTATGACTCCAAGCAGACTTCTGAAGATTTCCTTTTGTGGTAGATCCATGTCTGATTCGTCTATGAGTTTCATTAACTCTGTTACCTCTGTTACTGTGCTTTGTCTCTGGTTTGTTTGTTTTTTTACTAGAGTAATTGGGGTCTATTGATTTTTCCTTGATCCTTTTATAGACTCCATGCTTCTGGGAGACTGGGCGGCCCTTAGGTCTTTCTCTGTGTTACTGTTAAAGATACTTTCAGGGGGCTGTCTGTGACATACTATAGAGATAGGTCAGACTGCCATGTAGGCAAAGTTACTCCATGTTTTGGTGGCCAACAGTGGTGAGAAGTTTGAGTGACTAGAGTGGGGACTAGAGCCTATATGTATGTCCCTAGACTGCTTTGACCTGGTCTGTCAGGACACAGGACAAATCCTTCCACTCAGAATCTTTCCACTCAGCCACCTGGATACTAAACCCACCTTGCACTAAAGAGTCTTCAGTATGTGTTGCTCATCTGGGCGCCATCTTCACCCGCTCTCTTGATGTTCTCATTTTCTTAATGTAAGAGATTAATACTACCACATGCACCTCTGTTTTCAAAGTCTGATTATCTATTCTCCATCGTTAATATGGAAAACCAGAATATGCTATCATTAGAGACTATTATCATTCTTTCACTCTCTTTTTATTTTTTTTAAGATGGCTTCTAACTACAATTCTCTATGGGAAGTACAATGGAGAAGGGATTGCCGAAGGTTAAAGAGTTTGGACTTTATCTTAAGGAGAAGGAGAAGTCAGTAAAAAGGGTTTTGTTTTGTTTTGTTTTATCAGGAAGTTTAAGTTTGTTTGGTGGGTACAAGTGAGGCTGTGCAGGGCTACCAAGGCCTTCATGAATGCAGGATGCACCCCTTGTCCAAGGAGCCACAAGGAAGTTTTTGACCCCACAGTCATCCGGTTTGGGCTGCTTTTCAGTCACCATATCCTCAAACTCATCATCATTAAACTTGGTGAAGCACTACCTCTTGGATATGTGGATCTTCTCATGCTCAGGGAACTTGAACTTGGCCCTGCATAAGGCCTCAATCACATGTGCCTTGTTTTGAAGCTTGGTACAGATGGACATGATAACCTAGCCTATGTGGACTCTAGCCACCATACTTTGAGGATTCCCAAAAGCACTTCACTTCCCAGTTTGAAGCCTGCCAGCCCCAGCGCACAATATATTATTGATGCAGATGAAGTGGAAGGGGTGGAACTGTCCTTGGATATGGAAAGCACCTTTGCCACGACTTTTCACCATGTACTTGCTAGCACAGATGCGGGCAGCCTCCAGGGAGAGCCTTCGGAGGAGAACTGCTCATACTCATCTGACACCATGTAGCCACACAGTGGGAATTCATCCACCTTGGTCTTCTCCCAGATGAGGTGAAAAATGTGAATCTCGGCATCAGGGACACCTCAACAGAAGCAGGACTTTGGGTAGGGCTTGTTCTTGTTCTTACGATATGGGTAACATTGGGTAGGGTGGCGGCCCAGGGCAAGACCAGGAGATCAAAATGGCACTCCAAAGGAAAAGAGCACCACTGAAAAGTTTTGTAAGTGTATGTGTTTATTTACCTGAGAGAAAGGTACTGTATTCCTTTCCTAGGTCTACAGTAACAAACTGTCTTCAAGTATTATTCTCTCCCAATTCTGGAGATTAGAAATCCAAAGTTCAGGTGTCGGAAAGGTCAGTTCCTTTTGGAGACTCCGAGCTTCTCAGAAGTTCTCATAGCTTCCAGTGATTGCTAGCAAACTTGGCATTTCTTAACTTGAAGAGTCATTATTCTGAATTCTTCCTGAATCATCACTTGGCATCTGATCCCAGGTCTTGCCGTCATATGGTATTCTTAAAAGGACACTGGTCATTTGATTCAGTAACCACCCTTACCCAGTCTGACCTTAACTAATTGGAAAAACCGACTTTCCCAAGAAGGTGAAGTTTACCGGTACCCAAAGTGAAGACACCAATGCAAGATGAGATATCACCAGAGCGACGTGTTGAAGAAGGACTGGAGAACAACGCTAAATGTAAGGGCACCCGCATAAAAGCTGTGATGGAATTCAGATAAGAAATGATGATCACTAAGAGTGGGTTGGTGGTAGCAGAGCTAGAAAGGCAGAGTATTTACAAGGAAGCTTCAACAGGATTTGGGAATAATACTGAAGAAATTACTAGAGGATGATCCGCTTAGAAACAAGAGTAAATGCTGAAATAGCTGCTCTGTTTATGAAGGATGAAAGAGGGAAGCACTGCAAGGTTTTTGTTAGTTATATTTGTGAGGACATATGTTTTGCAAAACATAAAGAAATCTTGCACTCTACCTTCAGCTTATATAATTATGTATTCATATTAAAAATAAATTTAGAGTGTAAATTTATACAATACCTGTTTTTCACAAGTATTTATGTTGGCAATTTCATGCATAGGCTCAGTTAAGACTAATAGGTATCATAATTCACCTAATGGTCGCGACTAGAGATAATCACAGCTATATGAGGGGTCAAAAAGATCATAGAAGAGTTCCATGATCTTTTACTCCCTGGTGCAATGAACTTCTTGAAGTCCCTCACATATCTGGCCTTGCATATGTAAAAGATCACTGAAAATGTGAAGTACAACGTTGCCATTAGAAAGGAGTAAAATACAATTGCATGTTGAATACATACCCTTTTAAAATTCTAGGGGGAAAATTACATCTTTGTTAGCCAACCCTATTATGAATGTTCCTAATGTAAAATAAATTTTCCTAATGTAAAATGCATTTACATAAAATAAATGTACAAAACTTGAAGGGGTGACTACAACTTAGAATAAATCATTAAAAGCCCCATCACAGAAAAAGAGAGCGTGCAAGGAAAAGTTGAAAATGAACAACAGCCTTCACATTTATGGAGGGAGATTATAAAGTTTCGGTAAAAGTAAAGGAAAATTAGGTTTAAATTATAGGCCAATCATAGTAAAGACCAGAGATCATTAATATTGTAACTTTCCTGGATGTGGCAATATAGAAAAGATTGTCTGATTCTCTCAGCTTCGTTACCCAAAATCAAGAGAGACACTGCAGAGCTGGTATTGATTAGCGTGAATCACAGTGCCGGGTTTCCTAATACTTGAGACCTCGACAGGAGCAGGTGTTTCCCGCTCTTGCCTCTCACGGCTTCAGTGAGCAATTTCCTTCCATTAGTTACTCATGGGCTATGGAACTATTTCACAAGGTATTAGATCCCACAAATCTCTGATGTATAATGTGTGTTATTCAGACAACACAATGGGGATTGGAGACTTCTTTAGGCTGCCTGATTATAGTGTTGATCATAACTTGGATGAACTTAGCATCAACTAGAGCAAGCATTTCAGTTCATCCCTTACTCATTATGAGATAGTGGTAGCTACATCTGCTCAGATCAGAACCATCCATCGCTTACATTTATAATAAAAGAGAACTTTCAGGGAAATGTCCTTCCTTCTGATCAAAAAAACATTTTTTTAGAAACAGTGCATAGTTGTCATTTTATGAATTGCAGCCTTGTAACTTCTGTAATTTCTATCCCTTTTATCAACACTGGATGTGGAGGAACTTTTCAAGAATATAAGGTATATTATGCAGACCATTGAACATCATTTCCTTTTTTGGGGTCTGAGCTTTATAAAAAAGTTAAATCCTAAGAGGTCTTTGAAACAGTAACTTCAAAAGGGTATTTAGCATAAATGTACATGAGATTTATATCTGAAGGAAATGACTTAATCTTGCAGGTTATTGAACAGATTTAGAATACTTCAAATACAACTAGATAATGGAATCCGAAATGGAATAATTCAGCAAGTGATGTTGTAATTTCAATTACATTTCTACTGCTTCCTCTTAGTCTCTGTATTGTTATTCTCTAAATTATTGTATAAGTCTCTTATTTCTTTATAATCCCTAAATAGCTCCCCCCCCTCTGTATTAGGGTAAATATCCTTGAAATATAATATTTGGTGTTGTTTCCCTTTTCTGTATTTTAACTCCTCTCCCTGCAGCCTACTTTTCCTGTGAATGCCCAGAAAAGTGAGTGTAAACAGGAAAAAGAAGGTCCTAGCAAACAAAAGAGAAATCCGCCCCAAAGTCAGAAAGAAAACAACAGAAGATATGAAGACAGACATGAGGCTGCAGAGAAAATCTTGGGTGGGTATCTAGTAAGCAAGAGGGCAGAAAGCCCAATGGAGAAAGGCAAAACAGAAAGAAGAGAGACATTTGACCCCCACCCTTTCCCATTTAGAATTCTGACAGTGTGGAGGGACCTTGACAAATTAGAAACAGAGACTTGGAAAATATCTCCATAGATGAGGGTGGCAAGAAGGAGAGTCCAACTGGAAACCTGGAGCTGAGGCTCAAAGGCCACTGACCTTGGCCCTTTGATGTTGCCTCTACAGAGAGAATAAGCCCTGAGGTCCATGAGCTACAGACAACAGTGGGAGGAGACAGGAAGCTGGGAGGTTGACAAGGCGGGATGCGTCTCAGGTAAGCTTCACCTCAGAGCCATGAAAGTCTGAGTGCGTGTCATTAAGCAGCAAAGGCAGCCCTCAAGCAGTCACTTTAAATGGAAAGGCTTTGGGATTTCCTTAATTAGAAAGCTACACTCCACGCCCTCTCGCCATTAGACATCATTACTTCCCCTTCTTTATGCACTCCTCCCCACTCCTCCCCAGTAAGGGAGAGAAGGTAGGTTGGGAGAGCCTCCCAAGAGTCTGCAATCATTATAGAAAAGAATGAGTCTACGTTTTTCTAATGTGTTCTGCATATGCTACCAGCAAAATAATTTTTGGTGTTGCAAGAAGATCGAACCAAACAGAAAAAAAACAAACTCATAGCCATCTCATTGATTCTGAGATGTACCATCGCTGTAGCACAAATTCCCAGTGGGTTTCCAAGACTGTAACTCTTTTGGGGACCAGAAAGACTTGTCTTTCTCCAGAGGAGAGAATGGTGATTTCAAATTGGGAAATGTCCTTGTGATTAGCAGCCCAAGCTCCCAGAGAATCTTCACTTCAGACTCACATGACATGTGTTTCATAAGAAACACTTCCATGAAACAAGAGTGGAAAAAAGAAAGGAAAAAAAAAACCTGTATTGTAGATGCTTTTAAACGGGCAATTTAAGTTATTTTTTAATTAAATTAATTACACTTCAAAATTAATTAATAAGCATTTGCTAAACATCACATTACAATATACTGTCAGTAAGTTCTATAATGCCTACCCACAAACTTTGAGTAGATTCCAACCATGGAGACCTTGTGGAACAGAGACCCAAAATATTAAGCAGTATTATCATCATACCAATGATGGTGACAGTGATACTGATGGTGGTAGTGACTGGAATGATCTACTTTGTAGATAGGCTCTGTTGTTTTAATATTTGCATGCATGTTGCACCAGAATGTTCTTTACAAGTGAAGATAGCTCAACTTCACCTCCTGTACTGTGGACATACTATCAGGAAAGAACAGTTCCTGGCAAAGGACAAAGTCCAGGGGCAGTTTGAGAAAGCAAAAGGTCAGGAAAGGAAAAAAAAGGTAGTGGACCTCAAGAAAATGGACTGCCACAGTGGTTGCAACAATGGGTTCAAACAAAATAACAATCATGAAGATATCCAGGATGAGGCAGTATTTCTTTCTATTATTTTTAATCATTTTATTGAGGGTTCAGACAGCTCTTATCACAATTCTTACATCTATCCATTGTATCAAGCACATTTGTACATTTGTTGCCATCATCATTCTCAAAAAATTTCTTTCTACTTGAGCCCTTGGTATCAGCTTCTCATTTTGCCCTCTCCTTCCCTCACTCCCTCATGAAACCCTTGATAATTTATAAATTGTTATTGTTTCTTCATGTCTTCCACTCACCGATGTCTCCTTTCACCCACTTTTGATTTCCTTCTATGATACATCGGGTCACTATGAGTCAGAAAGCCTAACCCTCTGGACAACACCAAAGACCACACACAGTGGTAATGGGGATAAGATCTGAATTCTTCTTCATTTTTCTCTTCTTCTTGCAGTACATTTAAGAGTAGATGGTTCCTTACAGTGTTTACTTAGAAATCATTCCTAATAACCAAGTTGGAAGGATTATTATGGTGAGTATCTAACATCACTTAGTCACATGTTTGTCTTAGTATATAATAATGTACAGACCTGATGGCATTGTGGTTAAGCCTTGGGCTACCATCCCCAAACTTAGCCATTCAAAATCCCCAGCCACTCCATAGAAGCAAGATGCAGCTTTCTGCTCAGTAAAGGGTTACAGCCTCAGAAACTCATAAAGGCATCAATGAGTTCAAGCCTGTCCTACCAGGCAGCATCTATTTGATGAGCTTGCTACTTTTCTATGCATAAGAACATTTAAGAACTAATGTCAGATACACTAAAGCATCTCTAACAAAATAATAGTGTTTTGAGGCACCTGACCACATAGCAATTGTTTGTTCTTATGAACCATTGTATGCATCTTGAATCTTTAATATAATGGGTTTTATAGGGATTGAGATGTAGCTGTGGGTTGGACATAAACTGGACATGTGTTCAGAATCCCAGGGACTGCTTCTGCAAGTGTACATGCTTGGGGAGGTGGCAATGGTAGTTGACGTGAAGCAATTTCCAATGTTGTTTGGAAAAGTTTATGCTGCATTGGTTTGCATGAGCTTTGCACTAGACTTGAGTACATGAGCCCTTGGCATCCTGACTGTGGTGAACTCTCCTTCGGTGTTTTCCTTGAAGGTTCCCTTCTCTGACGTTGGACTCCAGATATAGTTTGCTGCACACTTCTCTTCCCAATATCTACTGGATTTGAAAGAGAGAGAAAAAAGAACCCTGTAAAACACATCCAAAAAATTATTTTATTACCTGAAATTACCTTTTAGAAAAAAAAAAGGTCAAGGGAAGCAACTGAATTAAAAAAAAACTCACTTTTTAGAGGTTATGGTTCAAACATAAAGATTCAATTCTTAATGTTCAAATTTAGGGCGGGGGTGGGGGCGGGGAAGATGAGAAGGAACAGTTGGCATTCAGCTAACAATTGTGTTTGGAGATTTGTGCCTGACTTTGTTATTCTGAGCAAAGCCAGAAACCAGTCTCTTGGGATTAGGTACAAAGGCAAGAAAAAAAAATGGACATGTACAAACCTCAAAGGTTACTGCTGGGTTAATAAAACAGTCTGTTTTCTGTTCACCCACTCTTACTCTCAGTGTGCAAGTATATTAAAATATGTCAAAAGGAAAACCATTCGCTGTGCAAAAATAATTCAGCTGCAAGTCACAATTTCCAGCTGGTGGAGGGCCTTGGTGTATTTAAGTGCACTAACAAGTGACCCATACATCTCCCTGGATGAAAGTTGTATCCTCATTAAAGGAGAAACAAACACAAAATAGAACCAACTGTCAAACAGAAAAACAGACCACAAAAGATCGCTCATTTTCTGATTCCAAGTCTGACTTGGGTTATTACAGACTGAAGAGCAGTGCTGTCCTCGAAGACACCTCTTAAAAGGGAATGAAAGCAAAACGATGAAGCTGTGAGAGGAATGAGGCATGTAGCTAATGGCCATACCGATTATTGTTCAATGTGAGGGAGAAAACATCTTTTTTCTTTTAAGTTTCTATAAAATATCACCCTGCATAAGACACTGCATCACTGCCATGCTATGAAGTGACTGTGTTAGACAAACACACCCCAGGGAGTTTAGAATTAATGTTCTAATGTGTATCTTTGTATAAACTCTTTGAGAGAAACCCTGGTTTGAGCATTTAGAGGCCATCATGCCCCTTTTTGCTTTTCTGATTTTTCCTGAAAGAAGGATGTTGTTGCTAGGAATCTGCGAAGGGAGGGAAAGAAAAGGCTAATTTTGTTCAACTGCAATAATTTGTTCTGCCTTCAATAATGTTGTGTCATTAATACAAAGCAAAAACAGACACTGCATGCTTCATGTCACAGGCCCTACCCTAGGCATGGTAGGTATATTAAAGGAGCATAGATGATCTTGCCTTCAAAAAATATTTTTTAATTGCTGTCTTATGTGAATAAGGAGTGTGTTCTATTTTCTTCTATGTGGTGTTAAAAATTTCTTCAAAACCCGATAAGGTGTTCTTTTTTATAAAGTCAACTCTACTATTTTCATAGCATCCACTATGGCGATTACCTGTCTATTCTATATTTCTCCATACAAGAATGTACAGAGTGAGATGCACTTTTGTGTGTCTCCCATCTTGTTAGATTAGCTATCTTTTATAGTCTGTGGCACCTAATAGGAATCCAATAAATCCAATTGACTAGTTGACTGGTTGCATGGTTGAGTTTATATATGCACTCGCTAATTTTGAGGTGGCAACCTTTCACTGGAAGGCAGCAGAAACTCTGGTAATGGAAGGTGGATCTAGGATGAAGCCAACATTTTATATGACAGATTACATCGCAGGAATCATAGTTGTATGCATAACAAAGCAGAAATAATCAACCCAGTGTGTTTCTTAAACGATAATACATAGTAATCATTAGCATATAGCACACTCGCTACAATAAAAGTGAAATTCAGTGTAGGAGTACAGATACAAAGGGAACACCAGATGCAGCAAACACATTCAATTGTCCAAGCCTGAGCAATAATAGGAGCCTGCAAACTAGAAAGATATTTGAGGATCCAAACTTCACGATCAGAATAGCGTATTAAAAATGTGAAAAGATAGAATTTGGGAACCCAGAAGTGGCAAAATTGATATTTTTAGCCCCCATGAAATTCTAAAGCTGAGTATAAAGGGACTAGTTCCTCTAGGAGTCCATGAGAAAGCAAATGCAATCCACTAGGCCATGAGGATGTGGAGTCAAAAACACTATTGTATGAAGATAATAGTCCTGGGGTTTTGTTCTCAATGTGTGCCCTCAGTCACTTTAATGTCACCTTTCCCTCATTCTATCAAATGCATTCAGTGGTGTGTCTTCATGGGGTGATTGTCAGGACCTATAACATAAATAAATCAATCTTAATTTCAGTCAATCATCTTACTAAGATGCTCACAATATGTTAGAGTGATAGAATAAATAGAATAAATCTGATAGAATAAATCTCTATGAGCTCAACTCTATTTAAGTAAAGGTTATTAAAATTGCTAATCTCAAAGAAAGGTGACTAACAATTCAACATGAACCTCTTCAGCCATAGATTTATGAAAATCACTCATAGATTTATGAAAAAGCTGTGCTTGCCCCTCACTTCTATATTTTAGGACCTCTGGAGGACAAAAACACACATTTGGAAAATTGACTGCCAGTGATATATGCAATAGAAGGTTTTTCTTTTATCTTAGGCTGTTCAATGTACTTGGCATATTTAACAAAGATGTGGAGAAATGGGTATAATACTATTCAAATATGAGTAAAAAAATGAAGTTGGGAACAATATCAATATCAGTGAATGAAAGAAATCCATCCATTTACTGTAGATTTATTTAAATTATTATCTTAATAATAATCTTTATCCTATATCCTATATCCTATATTTAGTTATAGCAATTATCAATCACTTAACTTTCTTTTTTTCTTAAAAATTTTTAATAATTTGTTTTATTGGGGTCTATTATAACTCTTATAACAATTCATATGTGAATTGTATCAAGCACATTTGTACCTAGGCTGCCATCATCATTTCCAAAACATTTTCGTTCTACTTGAACCCTTGGTATGAACTCCTCTTTTTTCCCCCTCACTCCCTCCCACCTTTGTGAACCCCTGATAACCTAGAAATTATTTTTATTTTCATATTTTACATCACCCTCATTAAACTCTTTCAATTCATAAAAATCATTGTATGTAAGCCAAACCCACTGTCATAGAGTAGATTAGGACTCATCCACGAGAGGATTTGTGAGGCTGTACATCTTGATGGAAGCTAAAAGCCTCATCTGTCTCCTGGGGAATTTCCAGTCGATTTCAACCACAAAGCTTGTGGTTAACCTTCCAATGGCGATCCAATAATGCCCCATGGGTCCAGCTAATAAAAATTATATCATTGTTATGTATTAATGATGATGTGTCACATCTGCTTAGTGGAAACTACAAAATAGTCCACTTGGATTCAAAAAAGTAAATTATGTCTTCACAAATTAATATATAATAGATCTGGAGATATCCACTTTCCAAAGGCTTACCTTATCCAAGCAGAAATGTTGAGGATGAGACACTTTCGGCTTTGGGTTGTCAGCCTCAAGGTCGGCAGTTTGAAGATACCAGCCTTTTCCCAGGAGAAAGAGGAGGACTTCTGCTTCCGTCAACACTGACAACCTGGGAAACCCAAAGAGCAGTTCTGCTCTGTCTTATAGCTTCTATGCTCTGAGTCAGAACCCACTCGATGACAGCTTGGTTTTGTCATTGGTGTTTGAGTTTGGGAAGGTTGGGGCAGCTTTTAGGCCTTTAAAAATAGCAAAATCAAAACCAAGAAAACAAAGATGAGAACGAATTACCATATATGTTGAACCAAAAGACACGTTTTCTCCGCCAAGTGGAGGAAAAACCAAGATGTGTCTTATGTACATTTGTTTATGATCCCATGCACCTGCTTACTGTCTGCTGCTGTCTGCAGGATGTGTATTTTTGTGGGTCCAGGGAAGTCCCACCTCCTGGAGTCTCCATATCAATTGGTGCACGCCTACCCTGTGTGTGTAGGACACTGACAGGATGACTGGATGAGAACATTGAGACAGGGGGCAGCTAGGTACAGTACCAGGTCATGTCATGGCCAGGACTGTGCACTGCACTATAGTGCTTGAGCCTCTAAGTCTTTCCTCATTTGGTCATGAAAGTGATGATGGTTCTTAACACCACTGTGGAGTTTATGCTTTTAAAGGTTACCATATTTTGCTTTATTTTAATAAATATTTTAGTATACTGTTATGTTTGGTTCTAAATTATTTTTGTTGTTTTCCTGCTCTAAAAACTGAGCGGTTCTTATGAGCTGAAAAATATGGTAATAGGTGTACGTAAGCCTGTGGTAATTTGTTGAAAGAGGAGTAATTCAAGCGACAGTTTTGCTCTTGAAATGGGACAAGATTTGACTTAATGGAGGAAATAGGATGAAGCTATCAGTACCCCCATCCCAAACTTCAGGAAGATAAGAGATACAGACCCTTAAAGCAACCCAATCTGTGGCTCAAGAAGTGAAGTACATATTTACTTCTACCCTGGTGGTGTTGTGGTTCCACACTGGGCTACTAACCACAAGGACAGCAGTTCGAAACCACCAAGTCACCCCACAGGAGAAAGACTGAGCTTTCTCCACTCTCTGAAACCACCAGGACAGTCCTGTCCTACCCTATCCTGTAGGATTGCTGTGAGTCCGTATCCACTCGACGGCAGTGAGAACCAACTGAGACGTCGTCTAAGAAAGGCCAGGTAGTAAAAACTCTCAGAGACGCCCTCTGTTAAGATTTAGGGTGCTGGTATGACCGCAGAGATTTAAAAGGTCCACGGAAGAGTGTCCTCTCCCTCGAGATACTGATTCTCATGCTCAAAGACCCAAAGGAGACTCCAAAGGTCAGAGAGAAAGGAGGATGACAGGGGCGAGAGAGGCTCCACACACTGACTGCAGGTCACAGTAATGAGACTCAAGAGAAGGAGCCCGAGAAGAACAGATTTCATGTAGTTCATGTGGGTTTGGTTAATTAAATCCACCCGAATCTCTGGATTAAATGTCCTGCCATCGAGCAGATGGCCACTCACAGCAACGGTATGGAACCGGGTCGACCTGCCCCAAAGAACATCCCACACTGTAACTCTTGACAGACGTAGAAACGTAGGGAGCAACGGGAGGTTTTCATACTGCTGACCTTACAGATCACAGCCCAACGTGCTATCGTTGTTAGAAGAAACATCACGTTTATTTCACAATATATTGACTGGGGATTCAAGGCTTATCAACGTGGAATATTTATCCCTGAGTGGCTTGCCATACAAGATTCCAGATAAGGTTTCTTTTTATGGCTGCTTGGGTAAATTACCACAAGCATGGGGACAATTCAGATATCTCCTACTGGGGTTCTTGAGGGCAGATGTTAGACATCACTTTCTGTGACCTAAAAGCAAAGGGTAAGCATGGCAGGTGCCTCCCAGTGACTCTGCTTCCTCGCCCTTTTAACTTCTGACGTCACCTGTATTCTTTGAAAAGTATCACATCTGCTTCCCTTTAGCTCTGAACCCTCCAGCATCCTTTCTGGAAATGCCTTAGGGGTTTTATCTGTCTCTCCAACATCCTTCTTAGAAACACCAGGGAGATTGTATCTGACCACCCCGATAATCCTGGATTATCTGCCCATATCATGATTTCAACCTAATTGCATAGGACACATCTTCTTCACCTTACAAAGTAATGGCCACAGGTTCCCAGGAATGGGAAGTGACATATTTTTGAGACAGTTCTTCTGAGTACCATTCCCACTTTACAAGAATGTGAAAGGGAGACCGTAGACTAAAAGTATATATTTCTTTCTTTTCTTCATTACACTTATGTAAAGTTTCCTATGAACCAAATATATGTCTGAGTGCTTTACAAAGATTAACCCACGGAATATTAAATACTAACTCATCACCTGACAGCAGCAAAATTAACCCACAGGAGCCCTATGAGATAGGGACCACAGTAATTCTCCCTTTACTGGTGGTGAAACTGCAGCTCAGAAGCGTTGAACTACTTTCACAAAACTTTATTTTGGGAAAGTTTTGGTTTAGATAGTGTGTGATGAACACAATGTGCACGAAATGTTTAATCCCAGTGCCTGGTGCAAAACATACTCATTTCATCACAGCTAATAAAATAAATGAGTTGGTGTATGAGAGGTATTGACCAAAAATATATATAACAGGGAAAAAGAAGAAGACTGGTTAAGGAAAGGGGAACACTATCATGTAGAAACTGGCAGTGTAGTTTGGAAAAGAAAAGACTTATTAAAGAAAAGGCATGATCATTGTTTTGAAATATGTGATGAAATGCATGTAAAAGAATGTTGCTGCATAGAATTAAAGTAAAACCTAAGGGTGTACATTTCATGGTGATAAAGTCTACGAGAGAGAGAGAGAGGAGAAAGAGAGAGAGAGAGAGGAGAAAGAGACAGAGAGAGAGAGAGATCTGTGTATAGGAGTGATCTGCTAATGAAAGGATCGCCTTGGAATTTGGTAAGCTATCAGTCATGGAAATGTTTGAGCATGGCCTAAGTGATTCCATAGTACACAAAATATGGAATGGGTTTCACCAGTGAGGGAGACATTAAATACATTCCTGCAAATGTTTACTGTCCACCTTCGAAGAGCTGCTCCTGGGCTTCCTTGCAATTCTGAGAATAAAGCATCGAGTGTTCTCTGAATGAGCAAATAAGAAAACATGTCCCCAACACGTACATCAATCCAGACTGATCCTCAGTGGTAGAGTCAGCAGATACCTCTGCTCCCAGACTTTCTGGCAGGTCTGTTGTGATCTTGTTTTTTCCAAGAAACTTATTTCCTTGTTAGAATAAACATTTTCCTGAAGAGTCCACTCTTTTTTTAAAAATCATTTTATTGTGGACTCATACAACTCTTACCACAATCCACACATACATCCATTGTGTCAAGCACATTTGTACATATGTTGTTATCATCATTTTCAAAACGTTTTCTTTCTACTTGAGCCCTTGTTATCGGCACCTCATTTTTCTCCTTTCCTCCTTCTTCAGCCCTTGATCATGTACTGTTTTTTCATGTCTTGCACTGACCGATGTCTCCCTTCACCCAGTTTTCTCGTGTTCATCCTCCTGAGAGGGGGTTTTATGTAGATCACTGTGCCTAAACCAACAGACATACGCACAGTGAACACCTTTTAACCCTGATTTCATCTCATACTATTGAATCGATTCCAACTCTTAGCAACTCAAGAGGACAGGATAAAAATGCCACTTTGAGTTTTCAGAAATTTTCAATCTGTGCAGGAGTAGAAAGTTTCATCTTTCTCCCACAAAGCCGTTGATGGCAAGATCAGACTAGTCAGGAGATTGGCGGTTCCCACCCACCGGGAGGTATCTTAGAAGAAAGTCCTGGTGAATGATTACAGCCTCTGAAGCCCTACAGAGGAGTGCGACCCAGAAATCACCTTCACATGAATTTCTTCAATCAATTATAAGTTTGAGTTTAGATATTATTTACAAGACTAAACAAAAGCAGGTGGAGAAGGGAATTCTTCAGATACCTAATCATATTCCAAAGGATGATTGACTAAAAAGTACTATAATACCCTCGTGTTGATAACTCAGTTGCAGCACTAACTTATGAAATAATATGCACCAGCTTATAGGCCAGTGTATATATCTTTTTAATATGGTAAAATTTCTTCTTTTTCCCCTTCAAAATGCCCCAAGGCATTCCAAGACATCATGGACACCACTAGTCTGAAAATTCTCAGTGGAGGAAAAAAAGAAACCCCAAACCCTTGAATCATAAGAGTACTGGAAACATATAAAATGATAACTACTTTATCCCTTTCACACAGAAAGAGTCACTGATTTTTATTTTATTTTTTTCTTGAAATTGACCTTTATTTAACCCATGGCATGCCAGGTTATGGCCTGAAGCAATTTTTCAGTGAATGCCAGGGCTTGGGGCAAAAACACATCACTCAACTTGTCTCTGCACCATTGCTTCAGAGCACAGTTGGCGGTCACTTCGGACAAAGAAAAAACATTGCAAGCATTGAGAAGAGCCACCAAACTTCTGATTCAAGAATATAGTTTACATAATCTCATAAGTGTAAAATAATTGCAAAATTTCAAAACATCATTCCTTAAAGTTATTAAGTTCCTTACTACAATGTATATGTTTAGTTGTTTCCTTACAAATACCCAGAAGACAGGGTCTGCATCTCATAAAGAAGGGAAAATAATGCTTATGTTCAACCGACTCCATACCAGCATCTTTTCCAAGTGTGAAAGTTAAGGTCAAGGCATTTTGAATCTCTTCTATCACATAGATAAGTCCTTTCCTTTTGTAAAATTGTTCAGGACTTTCCTACTGCTGTGACCATAATAAATAAAATATTTTAAGGATTGAGACCCGCTTAGTACACTCTACCAATTTTTCTCTAACAAAACTAACTTCAATAGTTTCTCGTTATAAAGTATGGCAATATCAAAGAGAGAAATCTAAAATAACAGTTGGAGAGATTTAATTTATGAATTATGGTTCAACAGTCAAGAGAGGTCAATGAGAGCTATCCAAGGGAGAATGCAGCTTCTCCAAAGGGTTTTAATGACACAAACAGCTTTGTTTCTGGGCTTGATTCAAGGGAACCCTGGTCACAGGTAGGCAATATAATAAAAATAGAATTGAAATAAACAGCCTGCCCTAAGGACTTAGAGGAAATTTTCAACAATTATATTTACATAAGCACAGGTGTCAATAGCACACGTCCATTTATGATGTGTCAGTTACACAAGGTTTTATTTCCTGGGTAGCACTTTTCTTTAGAAAAGCGTGATGAAACAATAAATATCAATCAGATAGTGAACAGTTTGATAAGCACCTCATCATCATTTCTTTATATAGTGTTTTCTTTAGACTCACAACTCTGGCGGTCACGGGTGAGGCCGGTTGGGAGGCTAGGGGGTGATCTTGATCAATCGTGGGATATTTTCCCACCTTACACTTTAGCACCTGATGCACTGAGAGTACTTCTGACTCGTGGTAACTCTATGGGAGAGAATAGAAGGACTCTACTGGGTTGCCAAGGCAGTATTTCTCTTTGGAAGCATGAACAGCAAGTATAATATGAAGTCTAGATCCATGTCACTTTGAATCCATCTGTTATATTTCAAGTGATATAGCAATGATTGAGAAAAATGTGGGTCTGGCCAGTGCAATAAGGCAGGAAAGAGAAATAAAGGTGAGAATTAATAGAAACAAGGCCCAGTGATTCATTATAAAATGTATAAATAAGTATGTAGAAACAGCAACAAAAACTATGTACATAATGAGTTTATGTACAATACATGTAACTAACTGAAGATTAATTATAAGCCCAAATTTGTGAATACACTAAAAAATGCAGTAAATTGCACAATTTAGAGAGAATGATTTTATGTTATATGAATTCTACTTCAATAAGAAATGCAAAAAAAACCCTACTATACTAACAGATAATATTAGAGGAATTGCGATGGTGAAAATGAGGACTGATAATATGAATAAAATTAGAAGAAGTTATCTGAAAGGTCATTGAGCATTGCTTATCAAAAGTCCAATTATTATGTTTCTAGAAATGTATTCCAAAGAAATAATCCAAGTTGTGTCACTAAATTTACATATAATATTTAACATCATCTTGTGTACAATTACCCCATCAAGAAGAGAAGGAGAACCATAAACATTATATAAGTCTATGAACTTCAAAATACACTTGATATGTCCATGTAAAATCATGTTTCAGAAAAATAGATAGTGTACTGCAAATGTGAACAGTGTTAAATTAAATCAAACAAATCAAAAAGAAATAAAAAATAGGGGTTAAAAAGAAATAAAAGCTGCAATGAATGTTATAAGAAAAGTATATTTTTGCAAAGATACTTTGGACATAGTAAAGGAAGCTGACATGAAAGCACATCTGGTTCTAAGAATGCATCCTTACGTTTGTCAGTGAAGTGTGAGCTTTGATGGCTGAAGGAGTGGCTAAAGACTTTTGGCTTGTTCTGCCTGTAGCATCCATGTGTTAAGAAAAGAGATCACATTCCTTTCTTTTACCTTCTAGTAGTCACCTATTTCTTCCATGGAGTCTTTGCAAATGTTTTTTTTTTCTTTCTTTCTGTGTTTTAAATATTAGCCCCCTCCTCACTCCAGATCTTTTTTTTTAATGTGTTTTGGGAGAAACTTCACAGAACAAATCATTTTCCATTCAACAATTCATGTGGCTTCATGACTCACATTACAACAGAACTGATCCTCCTTTCTTCTGCAGTTCCCCCTTTCCATTTGTCCTTCTTTTGCACCCCTTTCTGCCTTCTAAACGTTTTCTCTGAACAAACACGATCCCTCCCATCACCAATGATTGCTTGCTCTAAGGAGTGTGCCTGCTGGACTCCCTGGGTCAGTGTCTGTCTTTTAGATCTCACCGTTGTTTGGGTGCGAGTGGACCCAGAGAGGTGAGTTCAGGTGCAGGCTGGAAAGTTGACTCAGAACCACAGTCTCAGCATGCCCTCCAGCTTCTATCCAACCTGGCCAGTGAGTCTGGTCTTTCTTTCTGGTTTTTTTTTTTGTTCCTCATTTTGCTTCCACTCTTTAAAGGATCTTTTCTTTATCAATCTTTTGGGGTGGTCAGTCATGGTAACTAGACATGGACTGGTTCTTCTGATCTCAGCGTGATACAGGCAGAGATCCCTGTGATTCATTAGTCCTTTGGACTGTTTCCAAGCAGCTTTTCTTATCTTTCCTGTAATTGGTGGAAGTTGAGAAGAGATTAAAGGCTGCACCTTATATGATCTCTCTCAATCTCTAAAATTCCTAAAAAGTTTCCAATCAATACTCACCCATGTAGAATTTAGAGCATTTTCTTTGTGAACTACATAGAATGAATCAACCTTGAAGTCCCCCAGGTCCAAATATTCACTCTACGATGTGTTTGGCTATGGACTAAGATGCTTTCATAATGTTGCCCCAAATCCTCTCCTATGTATATACTGTGTATTTATGTACTGTGTGCACATATACTATGTGTATATGTCTGAATATGTAAATATATATAAAGAAATATTATCGATACATATTCATACCTGAACACCACTGAACATGACTGGTTCCTGATCTACATTCTGCTTTCATGTCTCTGCTGAAAAGTCACCAGCTCTTAAGGCTTTCTCTACCTAGTCCAAGATCCTCCTTCGCTACTGACAGCAGCACATCCATCCAGCTGCGGAAAATGTGTTGGGGTACAGCCACTTAAACCCTCCTCAAGGCCTACTGAATTGAAATTTGCATGCTAATAAGCATCCTAGGTGATTCTCATACACCCTAAAATGTGAGAGGCTCTTATTTCATTGTCTATATTCTACACTCCATAACATGGTCCCATATCGTTTTCTTCACAACCCTTACCTGTATTCAACATTATCTCCTTTCTTAAATGTACTGCCACTATGAAAGAAACCTTTTTGCCTTTTGCCTCTGTCCCAATTCCTAAAAGAATCATTGGTGAACAATGCTTCAGTAGATTTGACTGGAAAAAATACCAATGTCATGTGACCTTAACTGGACAAATGAGCTGTGGTGATGCTGTGGGTTAAAGGTTGGGGTAACTGCTGCAGGCTGGCAGTTCAAACCCACTAGGAACTCTTGGGAGGAAGATAAAGCTGTCTACTCCCATAAATAGTTTCAGTCTCAGAAACCCTGCATAAGGTCATTATGAATTGGATGATTCAGGAGCAGTGGGTTTGGTATAACTATAAGAGGGAACTTCAAAAATTGGTGGAAAATGGAATATGTAAATATAATTATCTATGACAAGGAGGTAATAAATCCAGGTACATATATTTACTGGTTTAGTACTAAGGTAACAGATGGATCTTGAGCCCCCACCTAAGTACTCCCTCAATGCAAGAACACTTTGTTTGATTAGTATGGTATTCCATGGTGCTCACTAGCCCAAAATGGTCACTGAAGTCAAATAGGTGCATAAGCAAATGTGGCGAAAGAAACTGACAACACCCAGCTATCAAAGGATATAGAGTCTGGGATCTCAAAGCCTGAAGATAAACAAACGGCCATCTAGCTGAGCAGTATCCAAGTCCACACAGAAGAAGCACATAAGCCAATGTGGCCATGAGGTCTCAAAAGGATCAGGTCTCAGGCATCAGACAGGAATAAAAACTATATCACTATGTGCACACCTTCCTGAGACAATCACTGAGGACATGTGGGGCATGAGCAAGAATGGTGAAGATAGCTAATGGTACCTGGCTATCAAAAGATAGAGCATCAAAAAAAAATTTTTAAAGATATAGCATCTGATGCATTAAAGACTTGGGGGTGACCAAATGATCAGATAGCCCAGGAGCAACAAAGCCCACCACAAAAGAAGCACACCAGCCTGTGCGACCATGAGGTATGGAAAGAACCAGGTATTGAGCATCAAAGAACAAAAATCATATCATTATGTGCCCACACTCCCAGCATGATCACTGAGGACAAAAGGGTACAGAGGCAGACAGAGCATAGGAAGTCGATGACACCCAGCTACCAAACGATAAAGTAGTTGGAATCTTAAAGGCTTGAAGGTGAAAAAGTGGCCAGCTAGTGCAGAAGCAGCATAGCCCACGTGGAAGAAGCACACCAGTCTGTGTGATCACGAGGGATCGAAGGGAGCAGATATCAAGCATCAAAGAACAAGAATCACATCATTATAAATGAAGGGGAAAGCAGGGTGGGGAACCAAGGCTCACTTGTGGGCAATTGGACACCCCCTTACAGGGAAATCGCAGGGAGAAGACAGGTCAGTCAAGGTGCAATGAGATGGTGATGAGGCATACAACTTTCCGCTAGTTCCTGAAACTATCATGGACCCAACACTGCCTTACAAATCCAGCTGGATTGAAGGAGGTACACTCGTAGAGATGGGAACTGGAAACACAGGGAACCCAGGACAGATGAACCCCTCAGGTCCAGTGAAGAGGGTGGAGTTACTGGGTGGGTGGAGAAAAGGTGGGGTAGAGAGAGGGAGCTAAGTACAAAGAACCTCCTTTCTGGAGGACAGACATCAGAGGAGTGGGCAAGGGGAGATGTCGGGCAGTGTAAGAGATGACAAAACAATAATTTATAAAATATTGAGGGTTGGTGGGGAAGGGAGAGCAAGGACAGAGGGGAAAGGATGGGAAGCTGATAACAAGGGCTCAAGTGGAAAAGCAGATATTTAGATATTTAGAGAACGATAATGGCAGTAGGCATGTGAAGGTGCTTGACACAGTATATGTATTTATGTATTATGAAAAGCGATGTACGAGCCCTCAATAAAATGATTTTTTAAAATAGTAGAATTTTCTTCAAAACCTGTTAAAGCCTCCTCATTATGTTTGGGGTTGGGGGTGGCTCAACTATGAAATATAAGAGCTAACTGATTATTATGCTATTCCAATACACATAAATAAATAATATTTACTGGTTGTATTATAAGCCCTATCTAATAACTTCCTGATGAATAACCAACTTTAGCATGTAAAAAGTAAAATGAAAAATTAAGCATAGATGCATACAATGCAAAACTTGCACTTCTTATCCAAAATTAGTGGCAAGGGGGGCCGTGTAACCAGCATGGTAGGGATTGATCAAGGGCATGTAACAAAGAGAAATTACTGAAACCCAAATGAAGGTGGAGCATGATAGTGGGACAAAAGGAAAGTAAGAGGAAATAGAGGAAAGAACTAGGAGGCAACGGGCATTTAGAGAGATGTAAATACAGGCATGTGCACATGTAAATATATTTAAATATGATTATGGGCAAATGGATCTATGTGCATCACTTATAAGTTTAGTATTAAGGTAGCAGATGGAAACTCAAGCACTCCTCAATGCAAGAACACTTTGTTCTATTAAACTGGCATTCTATGATGCTCATCTTCCCAACACGTTCACTGAAGACAAATGTTGCATAAGCAAATGTGGTGAAGAAAGTTGTTGGGGCCCGGCTATCAAAAGATATAGTATCTGGGGTCTTAAAAGCTTGAAGGTAAACATGAGACCATCTAGCTCAGAAGCAACAAAGCCCACAAAGAAGAAACCCAGCCTTTGTGATCATGAGGGGTTGAAGGGATCAAAGAACAAAAAATCATACTGTGAATGAGAGGGAGTGCAGATTGGGGACCCAAAGCCCATCTGTGGGTAACTGGACTCCTTGCAAAAGGATCACGAGAAGAAGACAAGCCAGTCAGGATATACTGTAGTAATGGTAAAGCATAAAACTTTCCTCTAGTTCTTAAATGCTTCCTCCCCCATCCTACTGTCATGATCCTAATTCTACTTTACCAATCCAGCTGGACCAGAGGATGTACACTGGTACAGATAGGAACTGGAAACAAAGAGAATCCAGGACCGATGATCCCTTCAAGACCAGTGGTGAGAGTGGTGAAGCCAGGAGAATGAAGGAAAGGTAGAGTAGAAATTATAACGATTTACATAAAACCTCCTCCCTGTGGGATGGACAACAGAAAAGTGGGTGAAGGAAGACATCGGACAGTGTTCAAAATGACAGAAATAATCATAATTTATAAATGATCAATGGTTCATGAGGGAGGTGGGGGGAAATGAGGAGCTGATACAAGGGCTCAAGTAGAAAGGAAATGTTTTGAGAATGATGATGGCAACAATTGTACAAATGTGCTCCACACAATGGATGGGTAGATGGATTATGATGAGTTGTACCAGCTCCCAATAGAATGATTTAAAAAAAACTTGCACTTCTAAATATTACTCTATAACCCAGAAATGGGAAGTGGGTTCAAGCAAAAATGCATAAGACATGTTCATAGCAGCATTATTCAAAACAGCTTAACTGTGGAAACAAAGCACATGAATCAATAAACACAACATGGTCTATTCATGGGAATCAAGTGCCGGATTCTGTTGTTACAGGAGTGAGCCTAGAAAACTGTCAGCTAAAGGAAAGAAGCCAGACACTAGAGACATGAGATCCCTGTAACACAAATGAATGCGCACAATAGAGACTGAGCAGCAGAAAACACATTCATGTTTGCAAGGGCTGTCGAGTCACTCTGAGTCAGAATCTACTTGGCCAGTAACCACGTCTCCAATGGAGAAGAAAAGGGAAGTGACCATTCAAGCGTTCCAGGTTTTCTTTCTGAGATGTGATGAAAATGTTTCAAAATTAGATCAGTTGCACAACATTGTCAATGTACTGGAAGTCACTGGTTAGCACCCTTTAAGGGGGTTGAAATGGTGAGTTTTATGTTGTACGATCTTTTATCTAAACAAGTAACTTACTGCTCAATAGCATAACAGCATTTAATGTGTTGACTTGCTACGGAGAAACTTTGTATTATACATTCATTTGTTCAGGGGTCAAATTTCAAATGATGAACACTGTGCGATGCTTATCTCTGGTAGGAAAGGACAGATATGAAAATAAGGTAAAAGAAATGAGTCCAGGATTTGCTTAAACCAGAACTCATACTTCTTTGATCCTTGACTAAAAGCTCTGATAGGCCCAAAAGGTCAAATAGAAAAGAAAAAGCAGTCAAGAATATCAGCATTTTTTTTAATTCATTAAAACTTAGCTACTGGGAGGAGAGAAAATAACCTTCCTTTCTTCTGCTAAAGAGGGCATTGACAACCTAATTTTCACAACCAAGAACAAATGTATAGCTGCAGTTAGATGCCCAGAATTTCTTCTCTAAAAGGAAAGCATTGAGAAATTAAGGAGGAGCCTTCAGACTTTGAAGTCTCTGAAGTTGTAATCGTTGTTACAATTGCGTGGGTTTATTAAAGATCATCAAGACGCTTGGCATTAAAAAAAAAAGAGGTGTTTGGATAGATAAGACCCCTGTTTGCACTTTAAGTCTTTACTGTTAATTATATGTTGCTGTGACTAAGCACTTCAAAAGTGACTTTTATGAACTGTGCTATTATTTCTTTTAATAAGAACTTGTTTCAAAGTCGCAGGTTAACAAAAGTTCATTTGTAAGTTGAATGTTTGGAACTCACAAAGCATTTCCCCCACAGAACTGCCTTAACCATGGTCGCTGGGTCTCTAGGTCAATAGTGTGCTCTAAGTCCAGGTGCCCCTACAGACCTGCACTGATGATACTAAAGTGAAACAGCTCACATGTAGCCAGGCTTTCATGGAAATCTGCCATTCAGTCTTCTGGGACCAAATCCATTTCTTTCTTCCACTACCAGTCTCAGTTGCCATCGAGTTGATGCTAAAACCATGGCAGCCTTTAGTGTGTCAGAGTAGAACTGTCCTCGGTAGGGTTTTCAATGGCTATTCATTTTCAGAAGTAGATCACCTGGCCAAGACAGCTCTGGCTGGCCTCAAATGCCCAGTCTTCAATGTGGGCCAAGCTCCTTGATTATTTTCACTACCTGGGGACTCTGGTGCATGGTTGACCTTAAAGCACTCATCCACCATCCAATCATTTATCCACAAGTGTTCAGCACCTGCTCTTTGGGTAAGCCATCTCTCTTCCCCCCTGCCGGGAAGAGCTTCGGATACGGAACCTTGGTGTGATGACATCTTTGTAGGCCAGAAGACGAGGCTTAGGGCAGCAAGAAGTATTGAAGATGGGAACCAGAGAAGCATGAGGATAAGGGAACCCTCCTTCCCCCAAGTCACTTATGGCCCCTGTGCCCATTCACCTCATCATAGCTGACTCTGACTTGTCTGAAAACAAGAATCTCTAGATGATTGCAATATAAACCAGCAAGACAGATATTCCTTTTCCTGCCACACTTTCCCAGGACTGGGAAATGCCTAGGAATGACGGTCAATTCAAACAAACCTAAGAATTTTGAGTAACTACTGCTTTTCCTCTTATATCCCCTCTCCAAAAAAAAAAGAATACAGGAGAAAGAGAACTAGGTCTAGAGATATAACCAACCATAGGTATGAAGGTTATATGTGAGAAATTGTATGAAATAAAAAATGGGAATTTTTTTAACCGCTGAACTCATCTAAAGGGACACAAATTATAACTAACAAAGATCACCACCTAGTGGCTTCAGAGAGATAATTACACTTGAACAGAGAGCACAGAGATTGAAAATGATTTGGGGTATGCTCCTACAAGAACCTCAGTCACAATTGAAGCTTCTCTTTTGTCTCTTGGATTCCTGTCTCCTCTCTCCTTTCTACCGAGGGTTTAACCTGGGTTCAAATCCACCAGATTATAATTTAAATAGTTGGGGTTTTTAAAAAAGTCTATTGACACAAGACTTTCATCATTGCAATTCATTGTCCTCTTTATCTCCATTTGAGTCTCTCCCCTTTTATCATACACACTAAGCCCCAAGAAGCCATACCTCTGGTCAGTTTCCTGACACATCATTTTCACCATCTCAAAGCTTCATTTCTTCTGTGCTCCCCATCTTTATGAACCAGATTGTAAACTCCATCATCTTAACCCTCCCCCTTAGGAGCTGTGTTCTCTGACTATCAGGCAACTTTCCTCACCACCCCTAGTGTCAAACCCAATCACCCTTTCACCCTCTGCGTGCTCGGGCCCCATTCCAATGCCACCTTTGCCACAGGCTGCTTCCATTTACTCTTTTCTTCTCTGAATGTCCTACACTGATGATTATGACCAGCGGGTTTACCGTGTAATTTGTCTCTAATCTTTCATGAATTCTGTTTGTGGAGGAATAATAGGTATGGTTGAAGACCTCCAACACACTGTCCCACAGACACCAGCTCAGCAAGAAGCATAGCACCTGAGTTTAATTTTTAAAAATGACTGATAGAGAAATGAAGAGTGTTGGGTCCCCATAACTCAGATGCAGTAGTTAAATATTCAGTTGTTAACTGAAGGGTGGGTAGTTTAAACACACCGGAAAGTCAATGGGGGCCAAAAAAAAAAAAGACAAAGGGCTGGCAATCTGTTGTCCAAAGCTGTGGGCACCTTTGCTCTGTCCTCTGCCCCCTCTCCTCATCACTCGGGGGTTGGTTCTGATTCATAGCACCCTGTAGGACTGACCAAAGAACTTCTGAGACAGTGCATTGCATGGTCTGAGGGAAGACAGTCTGAGAATGGGAGGGATTATGCAGTGGGGAAAGATTGTCGAAATTATATTTCATCCCATGGACGATTTTTTTATAATTTATTATAAAAATGACAAATTAATAGAAAAGTATCCTCTAAGATGATAAGTGACAAATTAATAGAAGAGTATCTCTAATATGTCAGCATTCATTTTAGCATATCCCAACATACAGAACATAATATAATCATAAATGTTTTCATGATGAGCTGTTACTTTGAGTGCAGAAATCTGCTCCAGTGACAAAAAGAGGAGAGGAGCTGATGGAGAGAGAGAGGGCGGTTATCGGGGGAGGAAGGGGATGCAAAACAGAGCAAAAGAAAAGTGGAAAGTCACATTGGAACTCGAATGTGGGCAATTTTGAATTCAAGAAAGAGGAATCAGGCTTTCCTTTAGCAACCAGTGAGAGCTTAATATTTATTTGTTTGTTTGTTTGTTTATTTATTCTTATTACCAAAGAAGGCGCGTTAACCTGCTTTCTAAGTAGGAGAAAGTTGTACTTCGATGTGCATTACAGCCACCCTGGGCAGTCTGCAGAGCTGGAGATACTGAAACTGAAGCAAACTCTTTGCACTCCAAATCCAGCGCACATTGCAACTGACTTCGAATTTGAAAGGATCTGTTTTACCCCCAACTGTGAATAATAAAACAAATAAAATATTTAAAAATCTCCTCAAATGAGGAAGTCTGCAGAATAAGTAATGTAAACTTGAAAAATCTCATTAGGTGACACCAGAAATTCTATTTCTAGTGCAACTGCATGTAGTTTTATAACTAGGTCCCCAGTAAAATAATTAGACTATTTTAAGGGGCAGCAGCTGATTTGGTATTGAGGAAGAAAAAGAAAGAAAACATGCTTCTCCTATGTAAATTTCCCCCTCAAAATTTCTCTAGCTGACATGTTCAAAAACATCATAAGCGAACAATTGCTTATACACTATATCTATATAGTTATTTTACAGTGAAAGAGTTGTAATATATGCAAGTTATTATACAAGTTGATGATCGAAGTAAACAAGCAATGGAAGTGGTATAAACCCATCTCCTCAAGTTTCCTTTGGGGATCAGATAGTCTACATATATTCAACACAGAGTAAACAATTCCATGAAAACTTTTAAGTATACCACAAAGTATATAGGTAGTTTATATTTTTCATAATTCAACAAATACTGAAAGGCCACAGGGAAATAGATATTTTGGGATAGCATAAATATAAATAAGTATAAATTTTATCAAGTACTCTAGTGGTCATCAGGAGTAGAACAGCTAGCAAGAAAGTCAGGGAAGTACACTACATAAAGATGAGAGACTCCTCGATAGAAGAGTGATAACCTGTGATTCACCTGACAATACAGATATGCTTAGACTTGCTTGCTCCAGTTGCTAGTGACTTTTCAGTGCCTGAAAGTCACTTTTCAGACTTGAATGCAGAATGTAGTCCAGGAACCAGCCAAGTCAAGTTGGATGGAGGTATGAGTTGATAGAGATCAAACTATGGAGCTGGTAATACAGGGGTGGATATGATCATACTGGGTAAATCCGTTTACTCGGAGGTGTAGAAATGTGATAAGAACCTGTAAATAAAAGCAGAAAGCCAGGTTGAATCAAATTATGCAAAACAGATTTAAGACTGAGGACTTTGGCTTTCATCTAACCAAGAAGGAGCCAGTGAAAATTGTGGGTAGTTTAGAGAAAAGATTACAGCTGTGCTTTGGAACAATTCATCAGTCGGTTTGCAACAATAAATCAACTAGCATTGTATAAAATTGCCTGGAATGGGAGGCATAAACAATTCATTAAGATACATTCCATTACAGGTGGTCCGCCACTTACAATGTTTTGGTATTATTATGAGCAGCATTTCTGACATCTATTTGTCTATTTCGATACATCTCCATGGAGTCCTGGTGGCATCGTGGTTACACACTGGGCTCCTACACAAGGTCAACGATTCAAAACCACCGGCTGCTCTCAGAGAGGGGGATGAGGCTTTCTGCTTGGGCACTGTTACAGTATTGAGAATCCACAAAGGCATATCTACCCTGTCCTAGAGGGTCATTGTAAGTAGGAGTGGACTCCATGGCACTGATTTGGGTTTAGGTTTTAATTTTTAATGAGATACTATATAAAAATGTCCAACATACAATTTGCTGAGATTAGTCTGTCTGCAAGTTTATATGTGGTGTTTTCAATTCCCAAAGATAAATAATGACACTGAGCCCCAGTGGCGTAGTGGTTATGTGCGGGACTGCGGCCCACTGGGTTGGCGGTTCAAATCTAGCAGCAGCTCTCCAGGAGCAAGGCTGGGCCTCCCACTCTCACCAGAGGGCAGTGATGCCCACCCCCCCAAAAAAAAGATAAATAATGATTGGATATAGAGGTTCTGATCATAAAAGTAGTAATAATAAGACTTTTTAATAAGGTATCCAATTTTCTTCAGAACCAACTGATAAAATGATCAGAATACCATCCCATTATAAATGGAGACTACTTGTATAGACACACCAGAATCCTCAATGTACCGTTCTTGTGGTTCCGCACTTTAAAGAGATCTTGCGCAGCAGGTTTACCCTATGCAATGTAGCATTTTATCTCTTGATTTCTGCTTCCATGAGCTTTGATTGTGGATCCAAGCCAGACAGGATCCTTGGCAACTTCAGTCATTTCTCCATCTATCGTTATACTGCGTATTGGTCTAGTTGTGAGGTTTGGGGTTTCTTTACACTAAGTTGTAATCCAGAAGGAAAGCTGCAATCCTTGATCATCATCAGAAAGTGAGTGCTTCATGCCCTCCTCACTTTCAACAAGCAAGAATGTGTCATCTCCACAGTGCCGGTTGTTAATAAATCTCCCTCCAAACCTGATGCTACATTCTTCATATAATGTAGCTTCTCTAGTTACCTGCTCAGCATGCAGATTGAACAAGTATGGTGAGAGGAGATAACCCTGACATATCCCTTTCCTGATTTTAAACCAATCAGTATTCCCTTACTCTGTTTCCACAACTGCCTCTTGCTCCATGTACCAGTTAAGAATGACCACAATGAAGTGGTCTAGAATTCCCATTCGTCTTAAGGCTATCCAGAGTTATGAATCACAGTCGAATGCCTTGGTATAGTTAACAAAACACAAGTAAACATCTTTCTAGTATTCTCTGCTTTCAGCCAAAATACACTTGGCATCAGTAATGATATCCCTTATTGTATATTCTCTTCTAAATCTGATCTGACTCTCTGACCACTCCCTGTTAATGTACTGCTGCAAACCTTGTTGGATGATCTTCAATAAAATTGAGGGTCACTTTTCTTTGAAATAGGTACAAGTGTGGATTTCTTCCAGTCAGTTTGCTAAGTAGCTGTCCTCTTTATTACCTGGTATAGACAAGTGGGTGCTTCCCAATGCTTCAATAGCATTGAAAACTAAAGGAAACTTTATGTTTCATCATTGCTACACTGCACCCTCACTGACTCGTCTTCTCCCTACAACTCTTCTCTAAGGGGATGTCCCTTTATCTATAGATGGGCTTTGGATCCCCAATCTGTGCTCCTCCTCATTTACAATGATATAAATTTTTGTTCTTTGATGCCTGATACCTGATCTCTCAGTACCTTGAGCTCACATAGGCTAGTGAGTGTCTTCCAACAAAACTTACTGCCATTGGGCTGATTCTGACTCAGAGCAATCCTATAGGAAAAAAATAGAACTGTCTCCTGAGTGTTTGGGGTTGTAAACCTTTACTGGGATGGAAAGCCTCTTCTTTCTCCCATGGAGAAGCTGATGGTTTGAAACTGCTGACCTGGTAGCTAGCAGTCCAACGTATACCCCCAATGAATTCTAAAGGATGAATTCTCCTGAGTTTGTAGTAAAAAAAACAATACCCAAAGTTAGAACCACAGATGATATTAGTATGAGTAACCCTGAAATCTAGGGTAAGATGGAAATGAACCAGAGAAATTTGAAGGAAAAGTACTTCCATCCTAGAATTAATTACCAGTAATTAGTGGGTTACGAAGGTCGAAAGGTAGAAGAAGAGGCCTATTCAGATGTACAAAATCATGAATTTGTATTTCCCTTAAATTCTTCGGACCCATTGCTAGTTTAGCTTTGATGAATAAAAATTTTAAATGAGTATTTTTGTAAAACCAATCATTGTTGTGTTGTTTTAGGTGCCATTGAGTGGGCGCCGACCCATCCGTGGCCCTATGCACAACAGAAGGAAACATTGCACAGACCCGTGCCATTCTCACAATTGTTTCCACGCCTCAGTCCGTGGATGCATTCCCTGTGTCAATCCACCTTGTTGAGGACCTTCCTCTTTATGGCACTCCTTCACTTTTCCAAACATGATGTCTTTCTCCAGGGATCGATCTCTCCTGACCATATGCCCAAAGTATGTATGAGGAAGTCTTGCCATCCATCCCTCTAAAGATCACCTTGAACTTTTTTTTAATACAGATCAAAGCACCCTTTTAGCAGTCTATGGTACTTTTAACATACTTCTCCGGCACCACATTCTTTGGGCACTTTACATGCATATGATACAGTGGAGAACATCATAGCTTGGTTCAGTTCACCTTAGTCCTCAAAGGAATATTCATGCTTTTCAATACTCTAAAGAGGTCGTGTGTAGTAGATTTGCTTCCTCTGATATGTCATTTGATCTCCTGATTCCTGTTTCTCTGACTATTGATTGTGGATCCAAGTCAGGCACAATCCCTGACAACTTCAGCCTTCTCTCTATTTCTTGTTACCCATCCAATTGTGAAAATTTGGGTCTTCCTGACATTGATCCATAAGCCATACTGAAGGCTGCAATCCGTGCTCTTCACCAGCAATTTTCCCCACTTTCAGGAGGCAAGAGTGTGTCATCTATAGGTGCAAGTTGTTAATAAACCTTACTCCATTCCTGATGCCACACTCTTCTTCATATAACTCAGCTTCTCTGATGACTGTCTCAGCATATATATTGAGCAAGCATGGTGAGAGGACAAAACCCTGACACCCACCTTTCCTGACTCTAAACCATGCAGTACTCCCTTGCTGTGTTCACACGACCATCTCTTGATCCATGTACAAGTTCTGAATGAATGCAATGAAGTCTTCTGTTTCAACCAATAGTTGAAATGATATATTGACAGATGTAAATTTTCGACAGTCATTGTTGTTTCTTAGAAACAGCATCTGACTCCTATCAATTTTATTTTTGTTTATTTGTTTTAACATAACTCTGGAATAATAATTTCACTAAGAATAAAATATAAATTGATAATTATTTTCTTCCCACTACTCCATTTTATTTAGGTCTCTATTGCTGTTGATTAGAAAGCTTCAAGTCAACTGAGCCATGGTGGCATAGTGATTGTGCACGGGACTGTGGCCCACTGGGTTGGAGGTTCAAATCCAGCAGCAAGGCTGGGCCTCCTACTCCCACCACCAGAGAGCAGTGATGCCCCCTCCCCCAAAAAAATCCTACAACTCTTATCACAGCCTATACATCCATCCATTGTGTCAAGCACATTGTACATTTGTTACCATCATCATTCTCAAAATATTTGCTTCCTACTTCAGCCCCTGGTATCAACTCCTCCTTTTTCCCCTCCCTCTCTATCCCCCCTCCATCACAAACCCTTGATCATCTATGAATTATTATTATTTTGACATGTCTTACACTCTCCAACATCTCTCTTCACCCACTTTTCTGTTGTCCACCCTCCAGGGAGGGATATATATATATATATATATATATATCCTTGTGATCAGCTCCCCCTTTTTACCCCCTCCTTCCCTCCACCCTCCCGATATTGCCACTCTCACTACTAGTCCTGAGAGGTTCATCTATCCAGGATTCCCTTTGTTTCCAGTTCCCATCTGTACCAATATACATCCTCGGGTCTAGCCAGATTTGTAAGGTAGCGTTGGGATCAACTATCATATTTTTCCAAATCACACACATCTTCTACATTTGCTTGCCAACTGTTCCTTCTCCCAGGAGCTATTTTGATAAGTGCTACTATACATTTTTCTTAAATATTACTTTTAAAACGCATATTTACACAAATATTTCCTGTTGGAAGGAACAGTTGGCACTTAAATGTAGAAGATGCTGGAGGGAGGCATAGGTTTTCTACTCATAAAGAGTTAGAGGCTTGGCAGCCCACAGGGGCAGGTCTACGCTGTATGACAGGGTTGTCATGAGTCAGAATTAGCACCCTGTAGTGAGTGAGCTCTGTCAACATATAGTGCACATATCAGACAATCCAATAGTTTTATCATATTAATAAGAGTTGTGCAAATGTCACCACAATCAATTTTGGAACTTTTTCTTTCTTTCTCTTCCTCCATTGTTGTTAGCTTCCTATTTCTCCTCGACCTCTCCTGCCATGCCCCTAGGTAATCCAGTTACCTGCCTTGCTTCTCATATGCAGAAAATCATTCAAAACAAAAACAATAAACAAAAAAGTACAAAACAAAATAAAAAGAAAGCAGATGATATTCCAAATGGAAACAACTCTAAGATGGGTCAAGAGTGAGATCAAATCAGTTAGTTTCACCTAACTTTACAAGGCATCATTCACTTTACAAGGCTCTGTGTCTAATTGCCAGGAGATTCACAGGCCTGGACTATGATCAGACAGGAATCACTAGAGGTTTGATCTGTGCAGATACCCTGCAGGTGAATGTTAGGCTTCCACTGTGATCTATAACCTTCTATAAGCCAGGTGTTCATAAGTTAAGCTCTGATACCACTTTTCCAGATTTGAATTGGATTATTTGTAGTCTTTCAATCACACACACTGGTGTACTCCATTTGTGTGGCTTAGTCGATGCCTCACTTAGATGTTGGCTTATTTTATGACATATTCTTTAGGTCCCAGACAATATTCTTTCTGATAGCCCAGAACCATCTGATTTCTTCACTACACTTTGATATCACACTCATATTTTCAATGATGTCTTCATGAGAGTAAGTATGAAGTAGAACTATGTGATAAAACCTAATTGTTCTTTGATTAGGGCTATGGTTATGTGCAGGCCCAAAATACATTCATGTATCTATGAATTATATTGGGTTCATTTTAGAGACATCATTATGTCTCTAAACATAATAAACATTATAAATCATTCCATGGGGCATAAGCTAATTCTATTCATAGTATCATTGATTTTGCCAATGGTATAAAATTTAAAGCCATTGAAAACTGATGAGAAAAAGAAAGTATACATGTATAGGCTGACTTTTCAGACCACAATACATTAATTGTGACTTGGACATATTGAACTCTTAAGTGACTGGACACTATTTACATGACCATGAATTAAAGGTCAGGGATAAGGAAGAACTTTCAGTAATGCTTGTTCACAAAGGCAGAACCATGCCTGCTAGACGAGTGTTATTTTTTTTTAAGTACTTGATATTCTTACCTTTCTTTAGTTGGTTCTGGCTTTGGATTTATACTCAGAAAGGCATGATAGACCCCATCAAGACCATACACATAATCAGATATGTACAGTTTATAGAGGCGTGGGTAAAGAATAAACCGGGAGTGGTATGCAGATATAACAGGGCTAGAAAAGACAGCATAGAGAAGTCATAGCATCATCCGAATGTATTATGCTGTGAGAGAGCTGTTATTGTAAGATAGAAAGTAAACATATGCAAGATGTTTACTTGCTGATAAATTGCCTTTAGTTTGGCACATCCTATCGTGGAGAACATATGGGGGCTATTTAATGCAAAATGAATAAAAGAGTGGAAGCAGAGAATCAAGAAGAGAATCCTTTCTGTGCAGTAACTTTGCATTTTGGTTAATTTCTGAGAACACTCCTGAGCCAAATTTCATGGAAGATTATTATCATTCCTCCAGGTGTCTTCCTGATGTGTGTTTTCCCATTCAGTAGTGCTCCCCACGGTTCCTCTTGCCCTCCCAGAAGAATGTTAATGATTCAGTCATTTGGTCTGCGTTTCTGACTAGGTTGCCACGTCCCTGCTCCCACACATGCAATATGCACACCAACAATTGCTTGGCAAACTCCTTCCTATTCACTTCCAATCGAGAAGTTCTGACCCCTGGACATCTTCACTGACTAACCATCACTGGGCAGCTATGTTATTCTTTTAACAGTGGCCTAGCGTTACACTGCAGGCTGCTAGCAGTTTGTTTCCTTTTCCATTAATCAACTAGATGGTAAATTCCATGAAGGCTGGGACATAGTCTGTCTACATTTCACTGTTATCAGTTGAGGATAGCATGGTGTTGGCCAAAACACGTATCTGTTCAACGTATAATGGAGGTAGAATCAGGTGCAACAAAAGTGAGACTTCTTATGCCACAGAACTTTCCAACGCACCCACGAATTATATAACAAAATGTACAGAGTTATTTTTGAATAATTATATATGTACGTGTCTAGGCCTATGAATACTTTAATATGATACTATTATAGAAAGATTTTACTAATATATTTTCTTTCAAATATTTGTTTTAAAAGATTGTGTACATTGTATAAAATCTCCAATTATTTGCAAATATTTAATTATTGCACAAAAGTCCTATAGCTGCAAAGTGTCTTTAGTCTGGGGCTAAAAATTGCAATGTGAAATCACAGACTGAAATGTAAGACTTCAATGAAGAAATAAGAATGTGTGAACAAATTGAAGGGATTTTATCAAAATCAGAAAGATGGAATTAAAAGTGGTATTGTGTTAGCCTATTACATGAAAAACTAATATTTCACTTTTAAGACTCAGTAAAAGTTCAGTGGAGATGATAATGAATAAGTAGTCAGAATTCCTGCATTAAAAGATATTAATATTTCCAGGAAACCAATCTACATTGATGAAATATTTTAATATGTTCTGCCAAAGATCCCAAATGAGAGAAGAATTAAAAAGTGAAAATTCCAACTATAGACACTACAGCAGGAAAAATTGGTTGACAGAAATATTTATCGAACTTATAGAAGGCGGGCAACTTGAGAGATTATACAAATATTTGGCAAAGTCCATATTGTCTATATTTTTTGTGCTCAAATCTTATTGATTGGGGAAAGGGACATGGAAGGCCATACAGAAGCAATAAAAATTTGAATTCCAGAATAAAATGTAAAATTTCTCTGTTGTCCATTTTATACTCCTATGTTTGAAGAGGTGTACAAGTCCACCGTTTTTTTTAGTATGTTGTCCTATAAAATATTCCCAGAAAAGTATTTATAGAGTTTTTTATATAGTCACAAGACCCCGTAAGTGCTGTGAACAGTTTGCACTTCACCATTAACCTACAGTTTGGCGATTTGAACTCACCCCACAGTGCCAGGGGAGAAAAGGGCTGCCTGGGATATGCCTCTGTTAAGATCAGAGCCAAGAAACCCTGTGAATAAGTTCTAGTCGGCACTGTGTATGCAGCCACTGTGATTCAGGGTCCTCCTGGCACAGCTACCATCAAATATCTGTCAGGACAAGTGTACTATGTTATTAATTTAACCATTTAACATAATGAGAAACCTGGTAATGCAGTGGTTACATGTTAAGCTGCTAGCCACAAGGTCCACAGTTCAAAATCACCAGCCACTCCACAGAAGAAGACAAGGCTTTCTTCTCCCACAAAGAGTTAGAGTTGGGGCTGAGCTCTGGTGGTGTAAGTGGTTGAGTGTGGGACTGTGGCCCGCGGGCTTAGTGGTTCAAATCCAGCAGTGGCCCTCCGGAGCAGCACTGAGTAGCACGACCACCAGAGGCAGTGATGCCCACCCCCACCCCCACCCCCCAAAAAAGAGTTCGAGTTGTGGAAACTCATAGGGGCAGTTTTATCCTGCCCTTGAGGGTCACTGTGAGTCAGAGTTCACTGACTGGATAGGGCATGATTATATTTCCTTTTGTTACTATAAATTGGTAGTAAGATAATTAAAATTAATACTTAAATGTGCTCAGGATATTGGATCTATGGTTTCATTTATATTATTACATATGTGCACAACAATTTGAAAAACAGATTGATCTATAAGTGATCATTACATGTATAATAGAGGTGGTGAATAGATAAGGCTGTATTCCCATGCCATATATAAACTGGGTTGATATGACATCATCTATGTTATTGATAGTGTTAGATATCATGGAGCTAGTTCCAGTTCATAACAACCCTGTGAATAAAACACTGTGCAAACACACACCATCCTCAATTCACTCCTATTCGAGCTCATGGTTGCAGCCACTGGTACAGTCCATTTCAGTGAGGGTCTCCCTCTCTTTCAGTGACCCTCCGATGGACCAGGCATGATGGACCAGGGATTGGTCCCTCCTGATAGCATGTCCAAAGTCCTTGAGATGAAGTCTTGCCATCCTTACCTCTGTGTAGCACTCTAGTTAGGCTTCCTTCAAAACTGATTTTTTTTTTCCGGAAGCCCATTGTATTTTCCATCTTCTTTGCCAACATCATAATTCAAATGCATCCATTAGTCTTTGCTCTTCTTTATCCACAATCACCCTTACCCTCTTGCAAATGATTAACATCTTGAACCGAATAGAAACAAGGATAGAGCACAAAGATTAACCACTGGCAATATTCTACTTGGATGATATGGATCTACTAATCAAGATTGATCTTTTAATCAGCTATAAATTAGTTGTTTGTGAAACATCTATTTCACAAAACAGTTCTTTATCTTGGTTATAAAGTTGTGATGACACTACATAACTGCAATATATTCCTCATTTGTAGAAACGATTGTAACCATATTATTTTTAGCTAAGCATTGCTTCATGGGAAAAGTTCTTAGAATATCCACCCCCAAAATAAATAATAATTATTTTAAGTATTAGTATTCATTGTTTATATTCAAACTTATTTTCTAAAGTATATTAGAATACTTGAGAAAAATTGTTACCTACAGTATTTTGTTTCCTCTACCTGTTATCATTACATGTCATCAATGTGGCCTAGACTAATAGCAACCTTATATACAATGCCCTGTCCTGTGGCATCCCCACAATTGTTCTTATCCATGTTGCACCCCTTCTTTTTTGCTGTTGTTTGTTTTTTTAAACCTTTTATTAGAGGCTCATACAACTCTTATCACAATCCATACATAGTTTCATTGTGGTCAACCACATCTGTGCATCCACTACCCTCATCATTCTCACAACATTTGCTTTCTATCTAAACCTTTGGCATCGGTTCCTGATTTTTCCCCTCCCTTCCCGCATCTCCTGCCAAACCCTTGATAACTTATAAATTATTATTACTTTATCATATTGTACAATATCTGATGACTCCTTTCATCCACCTCCCCACTGTCCCCAAGGAGATAGTTATACGTAGATCTCCATAATAGGTTCCCTTTCCACCCTACGCTCCCTCCTGGTACTACCACTCTCATCACTATTCCAGAAGGAATCATCTGTCCTGGATTTCCTATGTCTCCTATCTGTGCCAGTATATATCCTCTGGCCCAGCTAAACTTGTAAGGTGTATCTGGGATTATGACAGTGGGAAAGAGGAAGCATTGAAGAACTGGAGGAAATTTCTATGTTTCATCACTGTTACACTACAGCCTAACTAGTTTATCTCCTCCCTGCAACCCCTCTGTAAGGAGAAGTCCATTCTTGTTAGAATCCATTATGGCATCTACTGCCATCTTGTTGAAGGCATTCCTCTTTTTCGCTGCCCCTCCCTATTACCAAGTATAATGCCCTTCTCTAAGGACTGGTCTCTGGTCTCTCCTGATAACATGGCCTAAGTATATAAGATGAAGTCTTGCCATCCTTACCTCTGATGAGTATTCTGTCTGTACTTCCAAGACAGATTTGTTGATCCTTTTGAAAATACATAGTACTCTAAATAGTCTTTAACCATAATTAAAATGGTTTACTAGGACAAGAAGGACAGCCTCAAAAGGAATGATGTTGCATCCATCTTCAAAAGAAAACTTCTAGATCTATCTTGAATTATGTTGCTGTCTGTGATAGCATAGTATCTATCTGCATACAGGGAAATATAGTCCATGCAACTATTATTCAAATTTAGGCATTAACCATTAAAACTAGTGATGTGGAAATTGAAGTATTCCACTAATTTCTTCAGTCTGAAATTGATCAAACATGCAATCAAACATGCATTGATTGTAATGCAAAAGTTGGAAGCAAAGAGAAAGGAACAGTAGTTGGAAAATATGTACTTAGTAATAGAAACAAAACTGGAGCACTAATGATAAGATTTTGCAAGACTAAAGAATTATCCCTGGAAAATACCTTTTTAAAAATACACAAAAGGTAATTATATACACTTTCTCCAGATGGACTACTCAGAAATCCAATGGATTGCATCTGTGGGAAGAGATAATGGAGAAGTTCAATATAAGCAGCTAAAAACAGGGTTAGTTGTGCAACAGACCCCCAATTGCTCAGATGTAAATACAAGTTAAAGCTGAAGAAAATTAAAACAAAGAACCAACAGGTGCCTATGAATGTTTTCCTCTACCCACTATCTTTCATATCATCTCACTATCCTTAAATAACAGGCTTGCTAAACAATGATGAAATTGAGTTAGCTGAGCCTCTCTTAAGAAGAATTATTGGTAATGAAGATTTATAGTTATTAGTACCTTTGAAATGTTAACATGTATTAAATATAAAGTGATTTGAGAAGTGCTTTTTAACAGGAATAAAATGGTAGGAGCCAAGAAGATAATTCACTTCTTAATTATTAAATTATTATCATGTTCTGCACTCAGAAATTTTTCTTTGTGCTTTTTTGAAAACATAATTATATTAGGTGATTGTTAAGTGATTTACTTGGTACTCCCATAAGTATCTATTAGAAACATTTGAAGAAGTGGTCCAAATGGAGTTTTGTTGTTTTTATGTTTTTGTTTGTTCTGTTTTTTCTTCATCAGGAAGTAGTACTCATTCCTGGGGCTTGTCAAAAGGTGCACAGCGAGTCATGAGGTGCCGGGGGCATGTGCATCACTTCCGAGGAAGTAACTTCTTAATACTGGCCTAGGAAGTAAAAAAATATATATGTAGCATCCAAAGTACAAATGACAATCCCTGAAATCAATTATCTTTAGTGGTTTTTATAAAACTCTTCAAAAACATGGTCTCTCTCAGGAAAGTTCAATGCTTGCAATTATGTCCTTTAGCCTTTTGACAAATTGTTGCTTCTCTGGTTGAGCTTAAGATGGAAGGTGTGGATTGTTTAGGTGCATAATGTGCACAAAACAACCGACATGCCATACCCAGGAGTAGTGGAAGTATCTTTGGTGAAGTATAGCTCCCAGAAAATTTACTGTGCTCAAGATTTCATGAAGGGTGTTATGTTTTATTGTCTCATCAAGAGCAGCCCACATAAAAAACAGCTTTTCCTTTAGCTTTTATTGGGAATACACAGCAGTGAAAGCCCTGAAGACGACGTCTTAGACATTCGGTGTCACTACCTGGTAGCATGGGCTCTCTGCCACTGCCCATCATTGCTTCCAGGTCTCCAGGACAAGCCTGAAAGCAGTCAAAGAGCCAACACTGTCTGAAAATCAAGAGAGAAACCATGGTGAAACTGTGCCTCCTGCAAGGTCTTGGAACCTAGAAAGCATGGGACACTCCTCAAGAATGACAGTATTAAATCAGGGTTTCAGCAAGCTGTCAAATATTTGTAACTGTAACGCCAGCTTGTGTGACCACAAGGTGTCGAAGGTATCAGAGAACCAAAAATTATCTAATTGTAAGTGAGGGGTATAGCAGACTAGGGGCCAAAAGCCCGTCTGTAGGTAGTGGAATATCCCCTTACGGAAGGGTCGCAGGGAAGAGACGAACCTGTCAGGATGCAGCATAGCAATGATGAAACTTCCAACTTTGCTCTAGTTCTGCGATCCTTCCTCTCCACTACTATCATTATCCCATTCTACCTTAAAAATCAGGCTAGAGCAGAGGCTGTACACTGGTACAGAGAGGAACCGGAAACACAGGGAATCCAGGACAGATGATCCCTTCAGGACCTGTGGTGAGAGTGGTGATACCGGGAGAGTGGAGGGAAGGTGGAGTAGAAAGGGGGAACCGATTAAAAGCATCTACATATAACCTCCTCCCTGGGGTATGGACAACAGGGAAGTGGGTGAAGGGAGTCATCAGAAAGTGTATGATATGACAACATAATAATAATTTATAAATTATCAAGTGGGCTCATGAGGAAGGGGGGATCAGGGAGGTAGGGGGGAAATGAACTGATACCAAGGGCTTAAGTAGAAAGCAAATGTTTTGAGAACGATGAGGGCAACAAATGTATAAATATACTTGACATATAATGGATGTGTGTTTGGATTGTGATAAGAGTTGCATGAGTACCCCAAAAATGATTTTTTTTAAAAAAATACTTGTACCTGGAAGAAAAATAGAAACTCTTTTTTAAGGTAAAATATCAACAGTTTATTGTAAGTGTTCACACAATGATTGCTTATGTAATGCTGTAACAAAAATAATATGTGCTATTTAAGTCACTTCTGCTTGTGCCTTTTATCTCTCATCTTTGACTGTCCCCTTTCCAGGACAATGCAATTTTATACCTTCACCGGGTTACCTTTTCTGTTTCAACAAAATAGAATTTTAACTTGTTAGAATTTTAACTTGATGTGGTTAAGAATGGGTTCAGATACCTTTCTACAATAAAATTATCAAAAATGTCATTTAGGGTACTTATATTTCATTGTTGCTAATTTCCAGATATTTGTAAGTAGTTCTTTTTTTTTTCACATCACATTGCCTTATGTTTATATTCTGGGCAACACATGTACAGCCTGGCCTACAAAGTCATTTCTTGCTTCTCAAAATGAAAATAATTCACTCCCTAATTAATAAAGTTTCCTTAGCAATGATAGAATTCTAGAAAATATGATAATTTAAATATCAAAAACAAAGATTTTTATGTCATTCTTAGTGATTTGAAAAAATACTTTTCTTCACTCATGACCTGGTTGTAAAGTTTAAAATCTGGAAGAAAAATCGCAGATTTTTACTTCTTTGTTCAATTCTCATTGTCTCACATTACTTGTCTGGGATTTGCCACTGCTACTGTGTAAACGCTAACTAAAACCTTATGCATATTTCAGACATGTTTCTGTCATTTAGATGTGAGCTTGCCCTACTGTGATAGCTTGACTGTTGATGTAACAGAAATTTGGCCACCCAGTAGTTCAAATGTTCAACTAAGGGTCCCTAAGGTGGACAGATTTCAGAAGAGCTTCCAAACTAACACAAACTAGAAAGAAGTGCCTGCTGGCCGACCTACTTCGGAACAACTTGGCAAGTGAGAACCTTATAAACAGCAGCAAAGCCTTGTCTGATCTAGTGTAGGAAGCAGAGCCCCTCCAGATGCGAGGTCCTCAAAATACGATAGGGGCAGAACTGCCTGCTCAAAGTAGTCAAGCCCACTGTCAAAGAGTCCATCACCACTCGCAGCAACCCTAGAGGGTAAAACAGAACTGCCCCCCTGGGTTTTCTGAGACGATAAATTTTTACCGGAGAAGACAGTCTCATCTCTCTTTTGAAGAGAAGAAGACTCGACCTTGTATTGGTGGCCCGGCACATAACCCTCAGTGCCACCAGGTTCCCCTCTAAGAAGAGTCGGCGTGAAGGATGTGAGAGAAGTAAGGCTTTCTGGACCCTTCTGGTAGATTTAAGAAAATGAAGGATAGATACTAAAAGATAACAATGCAAAAAAGAATGGGAAAAGAACAAGTTCCAAATTTGTTCTCCTTGGCAGAGGGGCAGATGGGTTAAAATCTGCAAACCAAGTCAGAAAAATAAATCCTATCAAGCCAATCCAAAAGCTTAAGTCAAAGATAATCACCTCCCCTGGTCTTTGCTGAAACAATCCTTCACGCTAAAGATCTCAACTTTAAAGGTGTCTGGTTATAAATAAGATTATTTAGAAACAAAGACTACATGCCTGGAAAAAAAAACACAATTAGTATAGGAGACAGAGTCAAGCAAGTGATCTGTGTAAGACTCAGAAGCTTTTCAATTAAATGGTTGAAAAGCTGCAAAATAAGAAGGGCAACTTTTATCCTTTATCATACATAAAGTAGGCAGCTTGTGCTTGATTCTTCTCTCATGCTAAAAATGAAATAAAATTTACACAGAGCCAAGGAAAAGATGTACAATATGGTGCTTTTAAATCAATGAATAGTGCACATAGTGAATGCTTCTTTGCTTACAAGTTATGATAATCATAAATAGTCCTATGCACAGAAATAATCTATTTCCCATCTCAGTTCCAACACAAACTTTTTTCCTCTTCCCTCTGAGATTCTTTTTAACTGTTTGTCAATTAATTATATACCTCTGTTCCCTGGAAGCCTCCTCACCCCCAGCTATCATGACCCCAGTGCTGCCTCCCAATCTAGAGTAGACAGGAGCATGTACAAAAGTATGGGCAAGAGATAAAACTCACAACACATGGAACTCAGGGACAGGAATGGAAATAGAGATATCAAAAATGGTAGGGAGAGTTGTGGCGGGGAGGGGAAGGAGAGAGGGGATACTGATTGCAATGAATGGCACATAACCACACACCCCCAGTCAGGGGGAAGAACAACAGAAACCAGAGAGGAAAGGAGACAGCTGTCGGAGTGAGATTTGAAAATAATTAACAATCTACAATCTATCAGGGGTCCACCAGGGGTGGGGGTGGGGAGGGAGGGAAAGAAAAGAGCTGATCCCAAGGGTTCAATGGAAAGTAAATGACTAGAAATGAGTGATGGAATATATGTATGAATATGTTGCATACAGTTGATGTATGGTTTATAAGAAGAGTTGTAAGAGCCCCCAATAAAATGATTTTTTTTAAAAAAAAGAAAGAAAGGAAACTCCTTGTTTACAGAGTGGAAAGAAATTGCTGAGATGAACAGTATTGTGACCACTGATAGGTGGAAAAACTACAAGTCCCATTTTTTGTTTCAATGTGGCTTGTTTTTATGTTTTGTTTTTGTTTGGGTGTGTACTTGATAGCAGCACTGTATATCTGGACATCAACATTTTCTCAATCTAGAAACATCTTCCAGATGTCACCATCTTTATGAAAAATAAAAGGCATCCGATTGCTGCTTGAGGGTAGTGTGGCAATCAATGTATCAATCTATACTTAAAGTATCACATAATGTTACAGTACTGGTCTTTGAAGTGAAAATAAATGCCTTATTTATTAAGCGGCAGGAAAACCTCTCCAGCTCCTGCTCAAATATGTTGTGCATTTGAATAATGCCAGTCTCTGTAGGACTTGATATTGGACTATGAATATTTGACCTAGCATGTCATTAACAACTTATACATTTTAAAATCACGTTTTGAAATGCGGCAAAACTAAGATTGCAGTGAATTTAATTTCAAAGTCATCCTAGCCCTCCTTTTATGCGGCATGTGGTAATCCTTGATTTTTTGCACTGATGCTAAATGTTAATGAACCGTGTACCATTTCACCTGGAGCAATGAAAACATTACAATCTCTTAGAAGCCTGAATAAAACTTTATTTTATAAATATAATCCATGTTAAAGCTCCACCGTTTCACTGTACGTTTGAAATAAGGGCACATGGAAAAGATGGAAGCGCTTCCTTTGAGATAAGCTAACTAAAGCCACAAAATGAGCACGGTACGGCATTTCCAAGGAACATGGTTCAAAAGTTGTACGATTACTACTAAGGTTGTTTTATTCTCTACCACATTTGGAACAGGAAGTCTGTGTTGTTCTTGAAGAATTCTGAAAAGCAATGTCACAGTCTGATGACCTCTTCTCCTCATTAAAACGTTCCCAAAGACAGCGCGCTGCATGGTGTTTTGTAGCTCCAGCAGCCATGAACTAATTTGTACCTCTTATTTTGATCATGCACTGGGGAAAGCACCAAACAATATTTTTCTTTAAACACAGAGAGGGCTTTCAACGGCTCAGCAGGCACTTCTACCCTCTTTTTAATCTTGGAGCACCTATTTATTTGCTCTTTTCACCACTAAATCTTCTTTGCTCCTTTCTGCCCCCTGCAAAGCGGCTAGTTAAAAATCTTCAGTGTTTTTTCTTCATAGGCTTAAACCATTCAAAGGGTATTACCATAAAAAAAAACCAAGATGAGCGCTTATAGATATGGCATCGGCAGAATTTGCATTTCTAATTTTAATCCAATTAAACGAAAATAATATATACTTAGTTACCACCTTTATATGATGCATGTGACCACCAAAACCCACAATGAGGGGGAAAAAATACTGCTTTTAAAAATTAGATTTGAGGGTTCTCTGCCAAGACAGATTGGTTCTGCATCGGGAAAATTAGAAGACTGTCTGGAAAGCTTCCTAGGATGTTTGTGGCCTTATTTGTTTGTTTGTTTTGCATAGTCCTACACTTTCTGTGGTTCAGTTGCACCCATGCTCTCCATATGCTTCTCTGCTTTGCAAAGAAGATGTGCAGATTAGTGCCTGCATTGTGTAGGGATCATTGCATTTCGTTTAAGCAAGAAAGAGGAAGGAGGTCGAGGCTCATGATGAAGCCATACTGTTGACAAATAAGAGTTTTGAGGCAGTGATATTATGAGCTTTATTCATGCGACAGAGCCTAATTTCAAATTAGTGATTCAGGACCTTGTTTTCAAATTAATTCTAGTTCCACAGCATGCAAATTTGAATATATACTTGCAACTGGCTCAATTATAGTAGATTTCATTGAACAAATGGTATAGATATAAATGGAAGATGCGGCTCGGATTGCAGGTCGAGTTAAGGAGAGGTGTAGAATGACTTACAAGCAAATGGATTTTTTTTTCCCTCTGTAAAATATTTACTCTTTCAATATACCTTTGCCGAACACACTAGATTTCTTTTATATAGGTCCAAGATGTTAAAGTAAGCATTTGCTAATAATGACTTGAAACCTTTTGAAAATGGAAATTTGAGTATCTTAAGGTATTTACGATACTAACTCACATTCAAGTTATCAAAATTCAGTTGATTCTTGAACACTGCTTTATAGATAAACACAATTCATCCAAAATGTATCTGAATATGCATCTAAAATTAAGTAATCATAAAATAAATAAGAAATTTGTGTTATTCCCATAAAATGGACCCATATATAAATCTGGCAGCCTTCAAGATTACATTTGCCTAAGTAGAATTAATCAAATTAATGATATGTTAAGATAAGTAATGTGAGACTTCTTAAAGTCAACACATCTAGTTGAGTGATGCTTCTGGCTAGTCCAGAGCATTTGTCATTGTGTTGTCCATTCCAACAGAAAGCATACAAGTTATTAGTTGCACGTAAACCTGGATTTTTTTCACAATCTAATCAATACATAGTTCAAAATTATTTCTTTCATAAATTTTCCATTGGCTTACTTAATCTTGAAACTCAATTACGTGTTCCTGGTCTACATTATGTGTTCCTGGTCTACATTAAACATTATGTCTTCATAAATATAGGCCTGAAGTTTGCATAAATGTTCGTTATTATCCTACTCTTCAGGCTAAAAAACTCCCCAAGTTGCTTTGTTGTTGCTTTGTTTGGGTTTTTAATTTGTTTTTTGAAATACAAGGCTTGCTTATTCGCTTCTTTGTTTAACCTTCTGGGATATCCCATGTTTCGTTATATTTATATTTCTGTGTCTTTGTTTTGAATTGGTCTAGTTTCAGGCCCGGGAACACCTATGTACAGCATCCTGATTTCGACGGAGGAAATAAATGTGCCTAACACAAACTTTCTAGGATTCCCTTGCTTACACAAGTGCTGCTGCTCAGCTTTCTGCAACGAAGTGAGAGAAGCCTGATTGTGAACACAAGTGCTGGCACAGAGCCGAGGTGAAAGTAAGGGAGTTATTTTACTCCCTTGAGACTTTGTATCTTCCAATGAACATTGTGCTTAATGATGATATTAGTTAAGGTTGTAAGAGGATGGGGGTGGGGGATGTCTTGAAGATGTTGGTATAGGTAGATCCTATAGTAGTTTAGTGAAAGGGATTGAGGTCTCAGAGAAAAGCAAAGAGCTGGATGGATTCTCCCAGACAGTGAGATGTCTGTTCCTTACTGATAGTGCATCACTAATAGAAGGTACTAGGCCAAACCACTGCCATCTAGTCAGAGTCAGATCATACTGACCCTACCTAGAATTTCTAAAGCTACAAATATCTCAGGAAGCAAAAAGCCTCACCTTTCTCCTGCACAGTTGCTGGTGGGCTCAAACTGCAGACGTTGGGGTTACCATCCCAATGAGTCATCAAGGCTCCTTAAAGGGGAATCAGGATGGGTACCAAGAAACCCAGGATCTTTCTCCAACAACCAAGTCACCTTATCTTCCTATGTATCAATATATAATTTTTGAATTAACTCACTAGGACATCTCGATGGAAAATTAATGTAGATAATAGTTGTGAACCCTCTTTGAACTGTGTTAACCATTATAGAAATTGAACAGGTTATTATAAAACTAGGGTCTCTGGTGACCAACTGGAGGAAGCGTGAAATGTCATCGCTCTAGCACTGGCCTTTCTAGGTGATAGAAATTCCGAGAACCTCAAAATCTTGCTGCCCCACGACTTCCCAAATGCTGTGGGAGTGGGTGGCAGCTGTCAACCTGCCCCTTGAATGCTGATGGAAATAGCTTTTCCCCTACTCACAGGAATGCGTAGTGTATTGAATGAAAATCTAATTCTGCACGCAATTCTGTACCAAGTTTAATTAAACCAGCTAAGCCATTAACTTCACCAGTAGCTCTCACTAACAGACAAAGGCAAAATCATATTTAAACTCTCGTGAAGTTTCATCTCACAGAAAGCAGAGTGATGTTGAGGGGGGTGTAGAAAATGTTCCGATTTTCATTTTTAAGCATACTATTCATTCAAAGTTAAGAGCCTGCCGTGGGTGTGCATTGCAGGTTTCATTCTGACTTTTGTCCACTAGATGTCCCCAGTATGTCACCAAGTAGCTCTGATCTCAGAAAGGGCCTTGTTAAGGACAACCTGCATCTCTCTTCGTTCCTTTTGAAGTGAGTCCTAAGACACCTTGTCAAATGATTTCTATTCCTCAGTTCATTTCATCCTCAAAATTAACAAGCCACTAATCTACAGAGAAATGCAATCACTTAAAGATTTTTTTTTTTGTCTGAGAGACAGAACATAACTCGGCCAATTTAAGAAGCAATTAAAGCACATGGATATATCTGCTTCTCTGAAATGCATTTAAGAAATCAAAGACCTGAAACAAGTTTCTATTAAATCCTCAGAGAAAAAGTTCCGGGCCTTGAAAAGGGAGGCCTCTTAACACCCCTTTTAATTGTATTGATTTCAAAGGGTGAATAACGTTTACACAAAATAGTTCAGGAAACTTTGGGACCAGCAGGAGCCTTGTTTAATTTGGACCTTTCATGAAGCGACAGCGAGAAAGGAAAAGGAAAAGCAGAAGCTCTCTCCCAAAGCGTCCCCTCCGAACACACAAAAACCTCGGTAACAAAGGCTACGAGTCTGAAGTACAACAATAATTGCAACATGGGAATGTGCAAAAGAACCTTGCAAAAGCGTCTCCTCCCATAGGACAGAAGGCTTCAGCCTCCGAGGAGGGAAATGACAGGCTCCGGGCTAGCGCTGGCAGCTGGCTGCGCTCCCACGGCTGGGCATCCACTGTCCTCCAGCAAGTCAGCAAGGATCCGACAAGGTGTCACCTGAGGGAAGCACTCGGGCAGCGTGTTTCTGCCTTTCCGGGCCAGGGGTAAACAGTTCAGCCTGTGAAGTAGAACAGTTTCTGCCCCGAACAAGGGAGCGCGAGAAAGGACAAGAGCAGTCTGATGACTTCTCTCTTCCTGGGCGCTCACACCCTGGCCTGGAACAGTGGCCAAATCTAACCAGAGTTGACCGCCTCTGCGCAAGGCCCCGCACTCTGTCCCAGCTCTGTGTCTGAACAATGGTCCATCTTCCCTCCGCTTCCCAACCCCTCCCGCCTTTCAACAGCTTCCTCCATTCAAGAGCCTCCCCTGGACTGCGCTGTCTTTGCTTCAAGCTCACCTTTCTTGTTGTGATGCTCATCGATCGATCGAGTCGGCCGTGGCAAGGTGGAGGAACATGGCCATCACGGAGTCCTGACCCACGAGCTTACATTCAGGGCTAGGCAAAGCTTGTGAGGAACAATTAAAAAACAGTGAAATGATGGACCAGGGGATCCTGACAGGGCTTACAGTGACCACAGAAGATTCTATTTGTAGCCAGGTAAAGTTGACACGGCCGTGAGAGGTTGAGCGAGTCATAGGGGACTCCGGGAACGTGGAGGAAGAAAAGGAGAGTGCAGAGCAGAAACCATCCAGTAAAAGGCCGCAGATATACAGAGGGCATGGTCCACGCAGAAGACCGAGGGCAGCCAGGAGCACCAGACCTCCAGAGGCAGTTGGATCGAAGTGGACCTGACAGCCCTCTAGAAGCCAACCCCAAGGGCTTCAAAAGAAAAAGGCCAGCTGTTACAGGGCCTTACGCAGAGCATGATACACAGAGCAGCGGTTCTCAACCGGGGGTCAAACGACCCTTTCACTGGGCTCACCTAAGACCATCTTTCCAGTGGTCTTAGAAATGGAGACACTGCTCCTTTATCTGTCCCCAGGTGAGTCTGCCCACATGTAGATATACCTACCCACAGGATCACTACAACATGAAGAACTGTACTAAAGGGTGGCAGCATTAGGAAGGTTGAGAACCACCGCATTAGAAGGAAAGTTCTCACAATTCTGTCAGGATGGGTTAGGACAGTGGTTCTCAACCTTCCTAATGCCGGAACCCTACAATACAGTGGCTCATGTCATGGTGACCCTCCAACCTTGAAATTATTTTCATTGCTACTTCATAACTGTAATTTTGTTAGTTATGAATTATAATGTAAATGTTTGATATGCAAGAGATATTTTCATTGTTACAAACTGAGCACAATTAAAGCATAGTGATTGATCCCCAAAACAATATGTAATTATAATTCATTAAGTGTCATTTTACCTCTAGTACTGCTGTTTTCAACACAGCAGCTGCTTTCAACACAGGAACTGCTGTCTGCACAGTAGTTGCCCCCATATATGTGTGACTGATCCACAAAAGTACATTATGGTGCCAATCCTATCACATATACCTGTGTCTGTATGGGGTTTATGGGAAGGGGTTGGCACTATGAGGTCATCATCTGTACATGGGCAGACACACCTAGAGACAGAAAGAGGAGCGGGAGCTCAGTTCCTAAGACCATCAGAAATATGTGTTTTCTGCTGGTCTTGGTGACCCCTGAGAGTCATTTGGCCCCCAAAAGGGTCTTTACCCACAGGTTGAGAACTGCTGGGTTATGAGGCTGAAGCAGGAGTGGAGAATGTCGCCAGGAAGAGGTGCTGTACTGTCAGGAAACCCATTGGTTAGCTGTAGGATTATATTAAGACTAGTCCCCAGCTCTGTCTCCTCCAAAGATTGGTCATACATTAGAGGCAATTTGCCAACACATGATGGGAGATCAGATACATTCAGCCTTTCAGACTGCAGTCTGGTCAGGTCCACTCCCTGCTTGAAGGACAGTCGATTCCTTCCCCCTGAAGGCTTTCAACCTTTAGTCTGGTGCCTGTCAGTGGGGTTCACACCCTACTTTTCATGGCTTCCAGAGGGAGCCAGAGAACTGGTTAAACCGGCTCAGTGACATCCAAAGTTAGGCTGCCTTCCTGAATCTGAGGTTTGCCCACCTTATAACATGTGGAACCCCATTACCTCCCAATTCTATTGTGTGCATGTCCCTAGATCGCCCCTGTCATTGCTGTATAACCTATAGTGCAACCCCTTCCTGTGATGTGTGTTTACCTGTAATCATGCCCCCCAAATAGATATAAGCCTTGGTTAGCAATAAAGGAGCACCCTCTCCTGGTCCTGTCCCCTGGTTCCCATTTCCTCTCTCCCCCTCTCCTCCTCCTGCTCCCAACACATGAACCACCAAGAAGGCCTGAGGTGAGCATGCTACCATGAAATGTACGTGACTCCGTTATTTCAATCTCTCTTCTATCTCTCATAGTTTCTATTATTTTACTATAATCCTTAATTATTATCACTGTACAATTGCACCTACTGGACCCATGATGATGTGTTAGGGGCTGGTCCCCTCCCTCACAGTCAGCCATTAAAACAATCTAGGCTTGAATAGGGGGCAAGGCCAAATATTTGGCTAACGAAATGTAGTGAAGAGGAACTTAGTGGAAGCATGCAGATGAAAGAAAGTGCAGCTCAGGCAGAAAGAGGGTCTGCTTATACACCTGTAATTTAACGGTCTTTTCCAAAAGTAGAGTTAATTTGATCTCTATGCTCGGTGAAGTAGTTCACCTTGCTAAATAAAGCTGTCCTTTCTTTTTAGCAGCCTTATGCCATGAGGAGATTTCAGCATCTTCTAAAACACCTGGAATTAGCATTAGATCCTCGTAAAGGGCCTGAGTTTCTACAGGGGATAAGTTCTGTAACATTTCAAGCTATTACCTCATGAACACTTAATCCGCTTCACTTCATTCAGTACTCAACATCCCGCACTTACGTAAACAACACATCACATCCAACTGTTTTGAAAATGACTGCCCTGTGTCTTGCAGTAACAAATGCTGAAGTGCAAAGCAAAGGGGCTGCTATCTGTGATAGTTAAGTAATGTGTCCACTTGGAGGAGCCTGATTCTCAGCGCTTTGGCAGTTAAGTAATGATGGCATTTGGCAGTTGTGTCATGATGTGAATTGGCAATGAACTGATGTGGTCATCCTCTATTGTCGTTTAGCCGTGATTTTCACACAGGGAGTCTGGTATTTGTAACCCAGCCAGATGGAGGAGAGAGTGTGATGCAAGCAAGCGTGTTTGTAATGTAAGTTAAAGCAGGGATGCATCGACAGTGCCTTATGACATGGGCATTCCCATGACTATTTTAAGTGGGCCACCAAAAGGGAGATGGTGATTATAGACTAAGTCTTACAGGCAAAACAATAGCAGTTAGCCACACTGTCCACACTCAGAAGGCCATAGCATTTCAGTCTTTTGCTCAATTAGGAAAGAACTGGGGCTTCAAAATGTGCATGGATAAATGGAATAGAAATAAAATGGAATTCTTCCAAGAAGCCCCATGAGTATCAATGGGACAGCCACCCTGTAGCTGCTCTACTCTCCAAAGAGGCATGATAGTGAAACAATGCCATCTGTGTCCACAGGGCACTGAAAATCTGTTGCCCTTTCTGCCCCACCACACGCCTTCAAACCAAAAGCCAAATCCACTGCCATCCAGCTGATTTGGACGGAAAGCAATCCTAATAAAGAGAGTAGAATTGCTTCTCGGAGGTTCCAAGATGGTAAATGTTTTCCAGAGAAGGCAGCTTTATCCTTCTCCTGTGCAGTGTCCAGTGGGTTTGAACCGCAGACCTTCCAATGAGCAACCAACCCCGGTACCACCTGACATTCTTTCCACCTAGGTATTAGCCACTTGGTTATAGGATGACTAATCTGTTTGATAGTAATTACACATAGTTACTCATCACTTATTTATGGAATAATTATTCCATTTGTAGTTACTATAGGTAAGTTATTAGAATATTATAGATAACAACTAATAAACAGATTAATAAGTGTGTTAGGCTGGGTTGACTAGAGAATCAAATCCAGAAACACTCATCTATGTGTAAGAAAGAGCTTTTTTTATTGGGGGCTCATCCAACTCTTATGTTCAATAACTCTTATGTTCAATACATACATCCATTGTACGCTGTCCACATTTGCACATTTGTTGCCATCATCATTCTCAAAACATTCTCCTTCCATTTAGACCCCCAGTATCAGTTCCCCATATTTCCCCTCCCTCTCCCCTCCCCCTCCCCATAAACCCTTAATAATTTACGAACCGTCATTATTTTGTCATATTGTACACTGTTCGATGTGCCCCTTCACACACTTCCCTATTGTCTATACCCCAGAGAGGAGGTTATATGTAGATCCCTGCGATTGGTTTCCCCTTTCTACTCTGCCTTCCCTCCACCCTCCTGGTATCACCACTCTCACCACTGGTCCTGAAGGGGTCATCTGTCCTGAATCCCCCATGTTTCTGGCTCCTATCTGTACCAGTGTACATCCCTTGGCCTACCTGGATTTGTAAGGTAGAATTGGGTTCATGATAGTGGGTGGGAGGAATCATTTAAGAACTAGAGAAAAGATCCATATTTCATTGTTGTTACACTGTACCTTGACTGGCTCATCTCCTCCCTGCCACCCCTCTGAAACAGGATGTTGCTTCACTTATTGATGGGTTTTAAGTCCCCAAACTGTACTCCCCCTCATTTATAATGATATCGTTTTAAGTTGTTTTGTGCCTGATACCTGATCCCTTTGACACCTTGTGATCACACAGGCTGGAGTGCTTCTTCCCTGTGGGTTTTGTTGCTTCTGAGCTAGATGGCCACTTATTTACTTTCAAGCCTTTAAGACACTAGATGCTATATCTTTTGATAGTTGGGCACCATCAGCTTACTTCACCACATTTCCTTATACACAAATTTTTCGTCAGTGATCTTATCAGGAAGGTGGGCACACAATGTTATGATTTCTAGTTCTTTGAAGTCTCATAACTGATCCTTTTGACACCTCATGGTCCCACAAGCTGGTGTGTTTCTTCCATGTGGGCTTTGTTCCTTCTGAGCTAGATGTCCACTTGTTTACTTTCAAGCCTTTAAGACCTCAGATGCTACATCTTTTGATAGCCAGGCACTATCAGCTTTCTTCATCACTTTTCCTTATGCACACATTTGTCTTCAGTGATTGTGTTGGGAAGGTGAGCATCATGGAATGCCAATCTAATAAAACAAAGTGTTCTTGCATTGAGGAAGTACTTGAGTGGAGGTCCAATGCCCATCTGCTGTCTTAATACTAATTCTATAAGTTATATGCACATCAATCTATTTCCCCATCATGATCTATAAATATATTCACCTCTGTACATGCCTGTATTTAGACCTCTATAAATGACCTGTACCCCCAAGTTCTTTCCTCTACTTCCTTTTACTTTCCTCTTGTCCCACTATCATTCTCAGCCTCCATTTGGGTTTCAGTATTTTCTCTCTGTTACATCACTCTTGATCAATCCCTCTCAGACCTCTCACATCCACCTTGTCACTGATTTTGAATCACTTGTTCCATTATTGCCGGATTGGTCAACACCACCTCCTTTCCCCCTCTCATCTCCCATGTCCCCTAGTCCCCAACCATCAGTCCTATTGTTTTCTCCTCCAGACTGTTCATCCAGTCTAGCTTATCTAGATAAACCTGCGGAGATAACAATATGTACCCAAAAAAAGGCATTCTAAGATGAAGCAACCAAAGAAAATAAAGCAAGGAGAACAACAACAAAAACCAATTTCCATAAGATAGATATAAATAAATTAAAAATAATAATAACAAAATAAAAACCTGTAAATAGTTCAAGGTCTGTTAGTTGACCTCCAGGAGCATCCCCTGGTTGAGTACAATGGGATTTCACACCCTGGTCCCAAAGTATATCCTTGGCACTCCCTCGGTAACTCCATGGTCTGTTGTACACCCTTAGTGTTTTACCACTAAGTGTTGGGTCAGACAGGGTAAAATCCTGACATTGCTTCTCCATTGTTGTCCCTGTAGGGCCTTGGGGTAATAGAGAGCTTTATATCCAGTAGTTTTATACTGGGAAAACATACTGGTCGAGTCCAACTCAAATCCCTAAGACAGATACTAGTCCCTAAGTCTCTTTTTAGATTCACACTGCTACATGCAATGATGCAGAATGCAGGAATATCACAGGTTGTTGGATGCAAAGTCATGCAGATCCAATGGTGGTGGTAACATCTCCAGGGTTCTGACAGCAACCATTGTCAGCCAGCAGAAAGATGACACAAAGAGAAGGGGCATTTCCCAGGGCCCTCCTTGTGAAAAGACCACGCCCACAAAGACAGGTGGTATACCACCCCTACTCTTTTATAGATCTTCAAGTTGACATGAAACTATGTAACCACCACAATCAGCAATAATAGCTAACAATCATAATGCTAAGCTATTGGCTATAATAACTAACAGACTCTAAGTAGTTCTGCAATAATTATTCTGCTTGTTATTAATTATAGCTAATACTATTATGTAGCAAAATAGCTAAACATAGCGAATGAATGCACTGCTGGGTTCTCAATTCGGTACCACTGGTCCACGTGCCTGTCATGGTACCAGTAACACGCTGGTTTCATGGTCATGCCTGGGTAGGAGGTTCTGGATTTTGGGCGTGTGAGGCCAAGAGACTTGCTTCTCTTCGATACGCTTTGCTTCTACCAGGTCCTTGGCTGATCCCTCCTTTCCATATGAAGTTGGCCATACCTTTTTCCATCTCATTAAGGAATGTTGCTAGAATTAGGATAGGGATTGCATTCTATTTCTCGTACATCTTGCGTAGCATTGACATTTGAAAGATTACACCTGTGAGCTGACACAGTGAGGTCATACAGCATTTTAGAGAAGCCATCAAAGGGTAGACAGGTGGCATGGGAAGCTCCAGAACTTTCTTCTAAGAACGCCCATAACTCCAACAAAAGAGAAATCAACCATTCAACTGTGAGTGGAGCTGACCGATGGATAAGCGGAAGTTTGAGAAGAGAAAAAAATATTTCAAGAATGGGGATAGAATAAAGACATTTTCCAGACAAGCAGAAATTGCATTTACTACAGACGGATTTTTACTGCAAGAAGTAGGAAGAAAATTATCTGAGGAGGAGCAGAGAGGACAAAAGAAAAGGCAAGGTTTAACCAAAATACTTATGAGAACAGGTAGTTAATAGAGAATTTGACTAATAGGAAAAAGCTAAGTTCCTTATATTATTCAAAAGGAGGGTATGGTTAACTGATAGGCTATACATTGTCAATTAAACATTCAAATTCAGATTCCTAAGGCATGTGATGAAAACTACTCAAAAGGATATAACAAGTTTAACCTCTTTGTACCAAATCAAATATAAATAAATAAATAAATAACTCACTACTATCTATTCGACTCTCCTAGCAAATCAAGAGCACAAAGTAGAAGCACCCTGTGGGGTTCCAAGACTGCAGTTCTTTGCAGGAGTGGGTTTCACTCTGCTGACTTTCCAGTTAGCAGCACAACACGAAAGCACTACACCACCCAGACTCCTGCTAGTACCAGGTAGCACCGCCTAAATATACATAGTACACACCTTGACTAGGTGTTCAAGAAGAAATGGACAAATACCACATTATTTTCTGATTTGGGGGGGGGGCATCACTGCCCTCTGGTGGGAGTGGGAGGCCCAGCCTTGCTCCTGGAGAGCTGCTGCTGGATTTGAACTGCCAAGCCAGTGGGCCGCAGTCCCGCACTCAACCACTACACCACCGGGACTCAGCCCATTATTTTCTTTCTTACCTTGCTTCCCTACCAAATAAGTTAATTGGGGAATTCTTAGTTTGTGTGTATTGGCCTTTAAAATCCAAGTTTATTGCACATTCCAAAGAAATTCAAACATATTTTTACACTTGATCTGTCATTTTCTATTGGGCATGTTATTTACTATTATAGTCTTATTATTGCTATTGTTGTTCTTATTTTAAGCTGCATGATCCTAATCAGAAGTTCTTACTTTGCTGAAGCTCCATTTCTTTGGGTAGATGAACCATAAATGACCTTTTTAAACTTCTAGTTTCACAATTTTCTGTGGCTTGCATAAATTACACTTATACTTAAAAAAAATCCTATCTTAGAAGTTAGGCAATAAATTAGATTGTACTGACTAGGGACTCCAATGTAATATTAAATAGAAGTCATTTGAAGTCACTGGTACTATCACAAAACAGCCTAAAAGAAAATCCAGTCTTCTTCCTGCTTCTCACAACTAAATCATTACAGCCACCTGATTATAGATCACATGGTTAAAGATTTTTATAAAAGACTATGCCACTGACTATGCCACTGACAGCAAACATGCAGTATGACATCAACATGTTTAAAGAAAAGCTTTCCTTGGTGTTGGTGTCTTTCATGAAGAGTGGATAGGGAAGAGATGCTCACTGGAAGAGAGTCATTGAATGCCCTTTGAGAAGCATTTCTGAATTCTTGTGTTCCCATATACAGAGGTACAGGGAGGGTGATGTGAAGGCATGTGACTGTGACTCCACTCACATTATGTTTGTTCATAACAAAAATAAAGTCCTAGTCATATAGGACTTTTTCATGACTCAGAATTTAATTGACTATACCTTAATTGTTATCCATACTACTTTCAGATGAATATCATGAATAATTTGAAATCACTATTCAGCATTGTAAAACTAATACATTCTAAACATAATTATTTTAGGCTGAGCCCTGGTGGCATAGTGGTTGAGTGTGGGACTATGGCTTGGCAGTTCAAATGCAGCAGCAGCTCTCCCAGAGCAAGACTGGGCCTCCCATTCCTACCAGAGGGCAGTAAAATAAATAAAATAAACATAATTATTTTTAAATCTCCATATAGTCATTGGTCTTTAAAAATTATGCAAGTTCAATGTAGTGACTTTTGTATCAGTAAGACCAAAATAAAAAAAAAAAGGCGAGCTTGAATTTCTTTTAGTAGTAGTGTCAATCTTAATAAAATTTAAAATATATTTATTTTGACATTTATCTGAGTGCATTTTATTTTAGCTATTGGAATTTTTTAATTCTCCATTTTGATTTTTCCCCTTCAAAGAGTAAATTTTTTCCTTATTTTTCAAAACTGAAAACTTGTTACAATAGTACTTTACTTGGCAGGATGAATACATTTACCCCTTAATATCATTCCACAATTTTTTTACAATGAAAAGTTTGCATTTTAAATGACCCCCTAGTGAGTAAACAGTTCTAATATGTATATTAAGGAACAGATTTAATAAGTCCACTAAAAATAATAAAATCTGAATTGGTTTTTTGTATTAGACTTTAAAGGTTTCATTTGTCGAGACAGCATGCAAATTTGATAAGTATCTCAGACTTGAGCAAACATTAAATTCCTGAGGGATTTGTCATTCTTTCCCAATAGAGGAAGCATAATAATTTAAGTATAAGCATATATATCATTGTTTTTGCATTATAAAAATGTACCAAAACATTTTCAAATGACAGCTCTCTGCAAGTGTGCCTAAATGAAGCAGACAATGGGAATGAAAAGGATGGACTTTCAGAGGAATGTATGCAAAAGCTTTAGTCTGGTTTTAAAAAAATGTCAAGAATTTCCACTGCCAGCCAAAGCAGAGTAGCATGGGCTAGACGGATCGCCCTAGCTTAAGGAGAAAGTTGAGCAAACTATTTGAAACAATTGTCAAGCATTCCCAAATAGACAGTGCAGAGCAGTGAATCCTACGAGAAGGGAAGGGAATGAGGTAAACCTCATAACTGCCATCAATCTCCTTTCAAAAGATATTTTCCACTTGTAGCACAGGGAGAGAGAATCCTAACAGAGGCCTAAGCTCTCTCAGAATGTCAGAGACCAAGAGGAACATGTCAAGACCAAAGCAGTGAGAATTCCCAGGGCAGAACATCAGAGAGGAGAGAGCTTCAAAGAGGCTGCTCCTGAGCTCTGCAGAAGGTTCCCTGGAGCACTCATCAGAGGATGGGTGCAAGGAGCAGAGGATTCTGGGACAGAGAAAAAGGACGCCTTTTCAGAGACAGCAGAGAACTAGGAATGGTTCTTTTTCCCAAGAACCAGAAAGAAGAATCCTTAAAAGACACACAGCATCAGGAAGAGAACTCTTAAGAGTATTGCCCCAGCCAGCAATGGGGAAAATTAGTAGATTCAAAAGCGAGTGAAGAGCAGGCCAGACTATTGTCACTGCTTTCCAGGATGATGTTCACAAGTGTTTTTAAAGCTATACCAAAATTTCCAACACACAACAATGTCCAACCACCAAGGTCAGAGGTTCAAACCACCAGCAGCTTGAGGCGAACAGGGCTGGAAGTGGAGCCTGTTTCTATGAAGATTTATGATCATCTTTATTATTTATTACAGTCTCCAAAACTCTACCTGGCACCGCTCTGAGTTGGAATTGATTGAAGGCAGTGGGTTTGGATTTGAGTTTTATCCTAATTGAGAGTGAAATGTTCTTCGTGCAACTATTAATCTTCAGAATACCTCACTTTACAGTTATCGCTCTTTCAACTCTTTCACCGCTTTACAACGAATTCCCTTCTATTAAATTTGCTTTCCTTGAATTACCTGCATGGCTTCTGTTTTCTGATAAAGAGTAATATCCTTATCATTTTGATTAATGTCAAATACATGGGCCAGTGAAAATATGTAAGGGGGGAATCGAATCTATTGTGGTGAACCAGAGAACAGTTCCTTGAGAAGTCAACATTTAAAGAGCAACTGGAGAACGAATAGTAGTTAGCCCAGTGATGGAAAGCAGCCACATGATCAAACATCACATTGTTTAAGACATCAAAAAATTTTTCCTCAAAAAGCAATTCCTTGCTACACCACAGCTGGTAAGATTTCCACATTTTATTTCTTGGTGTGCACCTTTGGACTGACACCAAGATGTCCAGAGCCTACTTCACAGGCTAACTCAAAGGTATGTTAAATTACTATACTATATTATACTCAGGTGTATTTCATATTTGATCAGCATCATTATGGTGCCAGGAATATTTCCAAGCAAAAATGTCCAGCTCAGGAAGGCTCTTAGCCGCTAGTTCCTTAACATTTCTAAAATGCTATCTCCACCCTGAGCCTTAGGTCACCACTTGTAATCAGGATTTTAAAAGATGAAAAAAGATGAGGTTGACTGACTGAATAACTGTTCTACCTTTTATATAATGTTATGTGAGCTATGGCTGCCTAATTATTAAAATCTAAGCTTTGTGTGACGGATTCTGTTTTCCTTTTGACACTATAGGCTCAGCAATGCACTGTGACCAACTTTTCATTACCTCACTCATCACGGATTTTTGTTTTCTATGAATTTTGATTTGAGGGATATGTAATATATAAATATTATTTTTCTTGATTATCGAGTTTGGTGAAAAATCCTTAAAGTTTGGGCCTGAGATAAGTGTTTCATTTGCCTCACTCTATCCATAGTCTCATTCCTCTTGTTTCTCCATGAAACAATCTTAACCTGCATTGAGAGCAGAGTGGATTTTTTTTTTCTGTTTAAACAAATTCAGAGGTTTCTAGCTAATGGGTGACAGAAATTTGTAGGAGTCTATATAGCAGTGGTTCTCAACCTTCCTAATGCCGCACCCCTTTAATAGAGTTCCTCTTGTGGTGACCCCTCCACCCATAAAATTATTTTCATGCAGCTTCATAACTTTCATTTTGCTAATGTTATGAATCAGGCGACCTCTGTGAAAGGGTCATTCGACCTCAAAGGGGTCGTGACCCACAGGTTGAGAACCGCCAGAGTCTAGGCTACTCTCTGAATAGCAGCTCAGGCAGGCTTCATCTTGTCATCTCCAGAACGAAGACTTTGGACAGAACGCTTCTTGAAGACAAGGACTATGTACTTGGAGTTATTTGTCTTCCATATCACAAGAACCTGTGCAGTCTGTTGCGATCATGGCCGTCCAGGAGATGAGCATGCTACCATGAAACATGTCTGACTCCATTATTTCACTCTCTCTTCTATCTAATTATCTATGACTTTAATTTATATCATAACTGTAATACGTATATACATAATCATACAATTGTGCCTATGAAACCTGTGATGATTCGTTAGGGGCAGAATCCCCTGACAAGTCAGCAGTGCCTTCCAAGGCGGGCCCACCTGTTGTCTGATTCTGAAAGGTCACCGCCCTGGAGGTGGTTACTGAAGTGTGCATTAGAGGGTTGAGTATAGAAGATCAGAAACATACAACTGACTTGAACAACTAGGATGTTGTCAGCAGATCCCCCCACTAGAATGCATGCTGACCCTAACCTGGTTTGCAAAATTTTCTGTATACTTTTCTGTATATTGTTTTGTTTTTGCTTGTACATATTAGAGTGCATCTCAGAGGTGTTATGTGATGGGGGGGGCCCTCTTGAAGTTGTGTTATATGTTTGTCCATTTTTCAGTATATGAAACTCAGGATTGATGCACCTATAAAGACAGCAAGTAGAATACAGGTTTCAGGTGGAGGAAGTGGGGCCAGGGGAGAGGGGAGACGATGTCAAGGAGTCCAGGTAGAAAAGGAATACTTGGAAACTGATTGTGGTAGCAAATAGACAATTCTGCTAGATATGATTGATATATGTGTTAAATCCTATTTAATAATTATATTTTTAAAACATGCAGAACATTGTTGAATGAATGAAATCTTAGTTCTTTTTCCATTATCACCTGCTTCCACGATTTAATATAGATGGTTCTCTGGAAGTAATATGCTGTATATGACAAATAATACTTACCAAATATAAAGTATGAGCCCTTAGTATGTTCATGTATTGACTTGAACAAACTTAAATTCTAATCATAACCTCAAAACAGTTTCTTTTCTTGTCTTTCCAACATGACAAACTTTTTTTTTCAAGTGAAAGTATGTTAAGAGAGATGTTAATGATATCCAGAGGGAGAAAGAAACATTTTAATTTCTGAGACAAAGAGAATTTTCCAGAATCTTGTCCTCCTCTTGCTTACCAAGTCAAACTAAGGGTTACTGAGTCAATGTTGACCCAAAGAGAGCCCAAGGGACAGGACTGCCACTGTAGGTATCTGAAGCTGACATTCTTTCCTAAAGCAGAAACCCGCATCTTTTTCCCTCAGAGGGACTGATGAATTAGAACTGTTGATGTTGTGGTTATCAGCCCAACAGGTAAACTGCTACACCACAAGGGCTCCCTCACCTAGCTTCCAGTGCAAAGGAATTGCCTAGCATCTCCCTTTTTTTGCTGCACACCCCAAACCAAATACCAAACTGCCATCAAGTCAATTCTCAATCATAGCGACACTGAGCACGGTTTCTGTGGTAGTTACATAACCTGGTATCAATTTGAGGATTCAGAGTGAAGAGGAAGAGTCTAGCTGGCAATCAGTTCATAGCCAGTGAGGCCTCTGTGTGGGCATAGCCTTCTCCTAAGGACCCTGAGAGCTCCCGTATTCCTCCTTGGAAGTGGAATACTTTCTCTCTTTCTCTCTCTCTCTCTCTCTCTCTCTCTCTCTCTCTCTCTCTCTCTCTCTCTCTCTCTCTTCCCCCTCCCTCCCTACAAGACATCGCTGTGGAAAAGACACATGGAGAAAGACAGATGGAGTAGACATCTGAAACTGGAGAAGCCACATGGAGATCCCTGCCAGCACTGAGATGCCTCTACAGCCACTGGATCCACGAGACGTCCAACCCACTGGTCTATGATCTTCCTGGATTCAACATCATTGCATGTGTTTTGTGAGTCAAAAGAGGATTTTATAGGTTGGTATCATAAATATGGTCTAGTATAGGACTTATGGGCTTGATCTGAACTGGGTTTAGATGTTTTCTCAATATTCAATGTCTCTTGTCTATAAACCTCTTTCTTATATACATAAGTGCCTATGGATTTGTTTCTCTTATCAACCCAGACTAACAGTTTCTGAGACTATAGATCTTTACAAGGACAGAAAACCTCATACTTCTTCCTTGGAAGGCCTTTCTCTCTAGGTTTGAACTGCTGACCCTCCAGTTAGAAAGTCAGTGCTCACCCCAAACCACCCCCAGGTCTCCTTTTCACTCTGCGTAGGGCCACAATATTACATATTCTATAGTCATATAAATTATGTTCCATAGTATTCCACAAATCTCATGAATACTATTTGAACTAAAGAGAGCCTTGAGTTATTGTATTTGCCTTCCTTATTTACTCATATTAAAAATATGGAGAAATATATTTATAATTAAATATTTGTTCATTTTTATCCTTAAAAGATTATACAATGCTGTGCTAATTTATTTAATATATAATTTATCAAATATATAATTTATCATACATCAAACAAAAAGAAAGTCAACCACATAAATATTAATCCAAGTAATTAGTGTTTTATGCCATTCATGTCTAACCCAAGTGATATCTTTATTTAATATTTGTTTGTGTTTTTTTGCTAAATATAACTCATTTTTTCCTCATTCAGGTGAGAGAATGCAGTGTGACAAATGAGTGCTAAATTACAAGTGTATTTATGGAGGTAAATGAGCAGAAATTAATGACTCATTCATTTAATTTCAAATGCAAATCTATGTATTAATGTCTCATATTAAGAAAACACTTTTTAAAACTTCATTATTATACATATTTTCAAAAATATAATATATAAATTACTTTTGTACTGGTGCTCTTTTTAAATTAGATTGATTGAGGTAGATTATCTTGTATAGCACATATATATAACTGTGAAACATTTTTAATTAGCAGACATATAGTGTGAAATGAGCTAAATAAAATAATACCAATCCCCTACACTTTGGAAAAATCACTCACACAATAAGAAAGACTATTATTTCAAAGTCTCATACACTTCTTATTCCATAATTTCCATTTACTTCTGCAAAGTTCATAGCTGAAGCTTTCAAATCAGATGTTAACAATGATAAATAATAGCGCTATGTTAACTATGTCCAAAGGGAAGAAGCGCACCAGCATCAATGACCAAAGGATTGTAAATCATTTCATCTGAAGAAAATGAGGGAATAGTATCAGAGCCTAGACTGTGCGATTCTGGATTGCAGAAAGCTTTGGATGACGGTAGAAGCCCAGGCGACATCTGTGAGAGCTACACAGGAGAGAAGCCTCTGGTGACTTGCCTCTCTCCGTAAGAGAGGGATGAGAGGAAACGATTAGCAAACTGAGGGCATTGGAGAGATGACTATAGAAGATCAAAACTATAAACCCGACTTCAACATTTCAAGCCTTGTCCATTGATCCCCCATGAGGCACGTTGGACCTGATCTGGTTCTCAACACTTTCTATGGAGTCTTGTTTTTTTTCATACTGGGATTTATCTCAGATGTATTGTGTCATTTGGGGTAGTCCTTTTGAATTTTAGTTGGTTTTCTGTTTTTCAGTATATGAAATTCAGGACTGATAACCTATTGAGACAGTGAGTAGAATAAGGGTTTCTGGGGGTGTACAGCAAGGGAAGGTGGGGTACAGGGAAGCTGGTGCCAAGAACTTCAAGAAAAAAAAGAACATTTGGAAATTGAATGTGGCAATAATTACATAATAGTCTTTTATGTGATTCAACCAGGGAATGAGATAATATCTGTACTAGCTCCCAATAAAATGTTTTTTTAAATAAATAAATAATAAATTTTAGAATGTTACCTAATTCGAACTTATCTAGCAAAATGTAAGCTAAAGTGATAGTGCTAAAATATTTAAGACTATGCTGACATTTCAAAACATGTGCTTCTGAAACTTTAAATATAAGTAATTTTGTGTTAGACCTGGTTGACTAGAGAAATAAATCCAGAGGCATGCATATGTATGTAAGAGAGAGTTTTATATCCAAGAGTAATTGCATATTAAGAAAACAACCGGGCCCAGTCCAGATCAAGTCCATAAGTTTGATATTAGCCCATACGTTCTTCTGCAGACTCATGCAGCACATGCAATGATGTTGAAAACAGGAAGATCACAGGCCAGTAGGTGGAAAATCTTGTGGATCCAGTGGTGATGGAAGCATGTCATCGCTGCGTGGGTTTCCGCATGGCTCCTCCAGCTCCAGGGCAGGGCTCTGGCAGCCATCAGCATGGCTCCATGTGGCTTGTCAACAGGAAGGTGAAACAGAGAGAGTGTGGTCCTTTTCCCAGGAGAAAAAGAGGAAGTTGACAGACTCCTCCTGGTGGGTTTTACCTTATGACCTGATTGACAGACTAAACTTCAACCCTTTGTTCCAGTTAACACACTATGGAACTGCCACATAATTTTATGTTTTGTACTTCCAATTAATGTCAAAAGGCATTACTTTTGTTAATGGTCCAGGCACATCATCTGTGAGAGTCAATCTACCCATTTGCTATAAACATTTTCTTTGCGCTTACTCTGACTTCTGCTTACTCTACTTCTAAGGGGAGCCAATCGCTATAATCCATGACATCTTTGGAGCATTGCATTCACTTCTTTCTGAAACTGGCATTAAAGAGAATGAGCAATAGTTAGCAGATTATGATTTGAGCAATTTGCAGCAACAAACAACAAACACTTTTTCTTAAGTTCCTTAGTTTCAGAACAGCTTACATGTAAATAATTGCTGCTGCTGCTGTTAGGTCCCTCTGAGGTAGCTCCACCCACAATGTCCATATCCACAACAGAAAGAAACAGTGCCCGGTCCCACACCATCCTCACCGTTCTTGTTGGGTTTGATCATCTTGTTGCAGCCACTGTATCAAGCCACCTTGCCAAGAGCCTTCCTTTTTTTTTTTTTCTGGCTGCATCTCTACATTATAAGTATGAACCTCACAGGGATTAATATAAAAACTAATTATCAAACACAAATTGAAACATGCAAAGAGAGAGTAATATCAGCATTATTAGTAAAGATTCCTAGAAGATAAATTTCCACTGGGTGTTTATAATCTGACTTCACTTTCCCTGTATTCTACAAACTAGGAGAAGGCAACCTGTAAAGCCAAAAGAGAGACCTGAGAAAATTTGGATTTGGATTTGGATTTGGAGAAAGAGAGAGAGAAAAAGGGAGAGAGAGAGGGGGAGAGAGAGAGAGAGAGAGAGAGAGGAAGGAGGAGGAGGAGGAGAAGGAGAATGAATGAATGAATGAATGAATGGGTAAGTGTGATCATTTTTAATCAACGTTCCACATTTTCACCCAAGTTGCATTAGTCTATACATCTGCCTACACAAGGCATGACACATCACTGCTCGCTCCAAGTTAGGAAGGAGCATAGGACTGGTTCTGGCCAATGATATGGGAGACTTGAGTCCTTCATTGCAAATGCTTTGTCTACAATCCTTTCCATCTACATTGGTGATTATGAAAATTGTGATCAGTGAACTTTTTATCAACCTGGGACCCCAAGTGACTCTGAAGATTTGATTCTTCCATTAAAAACTAGATTGGATCTCTACGATTATTTTTTTACAATGATTTTTCCCCAATGATTTTATTGGGGGCTGTTAAAGCTCTTATAGCATTCAATACATGATTTATATCAAACATATTTGTATATGTATATGTATTAATTTCCAAATATTTCCCCCCATATCCCTTGTCATAAGCTCCTCTTTCCCATCCCCTCCTTTTTTTTTAAATGAATCATTTTATTGGGGGCTCATACAACTTCCATCACAATCCATACAAACACCAATTGTATGCAGGCCACATTTACACACTTATTGCCATCATCACTCTCAAAACATCCTCCCTCCCTCCAGGTCCCCAGAATCAGCTCCCTATATTACCCTTCCTCCCCCCCTTCCCCTTGAACTTTTAGTAATTTACAAATTACTAATTACAAATTACAAATTGTTATTTTTTTCATACTGTGAACTGTCCAATGTGTCCCAACATTGGCTTTCCTATTGTCTGTGTCCCAGAGAGGAGGTTATGTGTAGATCCCTGAAGTTGGTTCTCCCTTTCTATTCCTCCATCCCTCCACCCTCCTGGTATTACCACTCCTATTACTAGTCTTGAGGGATCATCTATCCTAAATTTCCCATGTTTCCAACTTCACTGTACATCTCCTGGTCTAGCTGGATTTATGTGGTAGAATTGGAGTCATGATAGTGGGTGGGAGGCAGCATTTGGGAACTAGAGGAAGGTTGCATATTTCATTGCTCCTATCCTGTATCTTAACTGGCTCATCTCCGCCTTGTAACCCCTCTGCAAGAGGACTTATTGATGGGCTTTGGGTCCCCAATCTGTACCCCCCTCATTAATAATAATATAATTTTAGCTCATTGATGCCTGACACCGGATCCCTTCACCACCTCATGATCACACAGGCTGGTGTGCTTCTTCCGTGTAGGCTTTATTGCTTCTGAACTGAATGGTCACTTGTTTACTCAAGCCTTTAAGAACCCAGACGCTATATCTTTTGGTAGCCGGGCACCATCAGCTTTCTTCACCACATTAGCTTATGCACACATTTGTCCTCAGTGATCATATCAGGAAAGTGAGCATGCAATGTTATGCTTTTTAGTTCTTGAAGCCTGATATCTAATACCTTTGACACCTTGTGATCCCACAAGCTAGTGTACTTCTTCCATGTGGTCTTTGTTGCTTCTGAGCTAGATGGCTGCTTGTTTACTTTCAAAACTTTAAGACCCCAGATGCTCCATCTTTTGATACCTGGGCACCATCAGCTTTCTTCACCACCTATGCTTATGCACACCTTTGTCTTCATGATCATGTCGGAAAGGTGAGCATCTTGGAATGCCAATTTAATAGAACAAAGTGTTCTTGAACCGAGGCGGTACTTGAGTGGAGGTCCAATGCCCATCTGTTGTCCTACTACTAACCCTATAAGTATGCATGTTAATCTCTTTCCGCATCATCACTTATAAATATATGCCCCTATGTACATACCTGTTTTTGAACCTCTATAAATGCCCATTATCCCCCAGTTCCTTCCTCTATTTCCATTTCCTTCCCTCTTGCCCCACTATCATGCTCAATCTCCATTTGGGTTTCAGTATTTTCTCTCTGTTACATTAGTTAAGTCTAAGATTATTTTTTAACAAATCATTGTTTTTATACGTACTGATATCTTGGGTAAGACAAATCTGACTTGTTCACGGGACAAGATTGTAATAGCTTTAACTTCAAAAACAGGATACTATTTATTATGATTATTGCAATAGTTAAGGTTTATTTTGCCAACCTGGCCAATGAACACAAGTGGGATTACTGTAATTGAAGAGCGGAGAGATAAATGGTTCAGTGAGCCTCACCTGTCTGGTTTCTTCCTCTCTGATTGCCAGTCCAGTTGCAGTTGCCTTACCTAGGCCTCTGCCTCAGCTGGTAAGGCTCATTTTCTGGGAGACATCCCTGTGGAGAAGCCACATGGACCTACCCTGATATAGTCCTGGGTGCTGGAGAAGCCATGTGGAGACCCCGGCCAGGACTGAGATGCTTCCGTGCTCACTGAGGCAATGTTCCTCCTGCATTCAGCATCATTGCATATGTTTTGTGATTTTGACGAGGACTTGTTAAATAAACATCAGACCTATGGGCTAGAGTTGAACTTGTAGGCTTGGACTGGACTGGATTGGGATGCTTAGTGGAAAATGCTCTTTATATAAAACTCATAAAATATGAGTGTCTATGATTTTTTTCTTTAGTCTACCCAGATTAACTGAGTTATCTATTCAAACTAAACTCAATCTACCTGAGTCTGATTCAGAGTGAACCTGTAGGATGGGCTAAAATTGCCCTTGTGGATTTCCAAGACTGTAACTCTCTACAGAAACAGAAAGCCTCCTGTCTCTCCCACAGTGTGGATGGTGGTTTCAACTAATGACGTGGCAGCAGCCTAGTGTCTAACCCACTGTACTAAGACAACTCTAAAGGAGTAAAATATGCCACTCCTCCCTGTGAATAATTTGGGTAACAATGTGTTGCAATGAAGTGAAATTACTTACTGACAACGCCATTGTCCATTTCTCTATAATTTCCACCAAATAATTAAGTGAAACTTTGCAAGTTGTTGCTGCTCGGTGCTGTCAAGTCACTTCCAATGCATTGCATAGCAACCCAATATATAGCAGCATGAAACACCGACTGCTCCTGTACAGGCCTCATTCTTTGTTTTGTTTAAGCCCATTATTGCCACCAACATGTCCCGTCTTGTTGAGGGTCTTCCTCTTGTTTGCTGCTCCACTACTCCACCAAGCAGGATGTCTATCTTAAGGGATTGGTCTCTCCGGATAATATGTTCAAAGGACATGAGACAAAATCTCACCATCCTTGCCTCCAAGAACCATTCTGGCTGTACTTCTGCCAAGACAGACTTGTTTTTTTCTTTTTGGCAGTCCGTGTCGCTATCAATATTCTTCCCCTGCACCATAACTCAAAAGTTTGGATTCTTCTTCAATTTTCCTTACGTTGTGTCCAACTTGCATGTGAGGCAAGTATGGTTTAGAATACCAAGACTTGAGTTAGGTGTACCTTAGTCCTCGAAGTAGCCTTCTTGCTTTTGACCCTTTAAAGGGGTATCGTGCAGCAGACTTATCCAATGCAATGTTTCTTCTCTCATGATTGGCTCAGTCAGATTGGATCAGTATATAACCGTGCCACACACCTTTCCTGGTTTCAAACTACGCAGGATGCCCTCTTCCTGTTCACACAACTGCCTTGCAATCCATGTCCAACTTCCGAAGGAGCACAATGAAAGGTTCTGAGATGTCCATTCGGCTCAGGCTCTCCATGGTTTGTGATGGTCCACAGAGTAGCTTTGCACAGTTGCCAGAAGACAGGTCACTATGTTCTGGTCTTCTCTGCATCAGTGTAGTAGAGTATGGTCACTGATAGTGTCAAAGAAAAGAAAAAGGAATGGGCTGAGAAAGCTGATTATTGCACAAGAAATGCAAACACTTAGTAGTAATGTGGGGTCTCTCACTGTGGAGTTTACATTAGCTTAGACAAATTACTGAAGGCTCTAAACTTAACTTTCTTATTTGTAAAACAGGGACAAAAATAGCTTCCATGTCTACCTAACAAAACAGCAAATACAACTATACAAATTATATATGTTGTCTTGACTAAAGGAAAGAAATATATTCCCACTGCACTCTCTACTTTCTAGCTGGATTGTATAATTTACTGAAATGGCTTCACGGAACTCTCCAACAATGCTCACACTGAGACCACAGCAAATGTCATTCAAATTCATGTCTTGTCAAAATTACAAATGATGACATCTCATGAATGAGCTCTGTGAGTTCACTGAGAACTCTATGCTGTCCATGACCCAGGGCCAGTTCATGAACTAATTATGAATGATCTGCAGCAAAGTATGAACATTGAAAGTCAAGATTTATAAATATCTCTTTTGACATTTTGTGCCAACTAAGAATTTGCTGATTTTTCCAATAATTTATTACTATTGTATTTGAAGCAGTATGACTTAGGGGCAAAAATACCTGTCCTTGTGAATGTGTATTGATGCTGGAACCTGCTGGCTGAGAGAAGTACCTGAGTTGAGGGGGGTGAGGATTAGGAAAAGAAAGACAATTAACACAGAGATGGATTGGGAGGACTACAGTTCAAGCCTGCAGTCCCAAGTTTATTCTGAACAGTCTTTTGATACTATTTCTATAAAGAAGAATAAATCTGCTAACAAAGCCAAAGCAATTATTATGATTTCCTTGTGCATCATCAAGACTTTCTTGTACTTGTACCTAGATGGTTACACCTTGTCAGCTTCCCTGTACCTGGACTCAACCATCATGTTCTCAAGCTGAGAGTAAGCTTTTGATTGTCTTGTGATTAATGACTACATCTAACAATACACTATTAAACTTGTTAATATTTTTCCAGTCCCGTGGGAACAGGAGGGCAGGCTTTTGGGGACATCAGTCAACCAGGACAGCCTGACCTTTCAGGGAGCAGATTCCTGGGACATCAGTCTACCTCAAAGCAGCTCCCCACATGTTGAGAGAAATTTTTCTAGATTATAAATGTCACCAAAATTATTAAATATGCTAATATATTTTCAAACATACTTCAAATTCTATTTTTGAAGTGGGAAAATATCATTTACTAATTCATTACAAACTAACATCTTTTGTGAACTGGTAGTTTGAAATTTCCTTACCAATGATATCTTGGACTACAGGCAGAGTCCAATACGAGGAGAGAACAAAAGCCAGAGAAAGGAAGGATGGCTTTGGAGGACTAAAGTAAAAGTGCCACAAAGGAGCCTGAGTAGCCAGGAGAAGGGGTTAGAGTACCAGCTCTCATAGAGCTGCTAGTGCAACTGAAAAATAGACACTTGGAAATAAAACTTAGAAAACGTGACGGATTAACTTTTCCCTCAAAACACAAAAACACAATGACCAGCATCAGTCCATAGTATATGCAAATGGATTTAAGATCTAATGGTGCTGTCATCTCACCTGGTGGTGAAGCTCTGGAAGCACTTACTGGCCTATGGCAGGAAATTTGAAAGACATTTGAAAGAGGATAGTTGGCTGACTGACTGGAAGAGATCCAAACTGCACTCATTCCACAGAAAGGTGATCCAACAGAATGCTCAAGCCATAGAACAATAACATTAATATCGCATGCAAGTAAAATTTTACTAGCTAATCCAACAATGGTTGCAGCCGTCCATTGGCAGGACTCAGAAGAGGACATGGGGCAAGGCATTTCTTGGCTGATGTCAGATGGCTCTTGGTCAAAAGCAGAGAATACCAGAAAGAGGTTTACTTGTGTTTTATTAACTAAATCCAGGCATTCGACTATGTGGATCCTAACGCCCTATGGATAACCTTGAGAAGAAGGGACATTAGAACGCTTCACTGTCTCATTGCAGAACTTGTTCATGGGCCAAGAGGCGGTTGTGTAAACATAACAAGGGGGTGTTGCATGGCTTAAAAATCAGAAAAGGTGTGTCAGGATTGTATCCTCTCACTATACATATGCAATCCGCTGCAAAGAAAACCCCTGATAATCTGGATGATAGGAAGAAGGACTTGAAGCACTTACTAATGAAGATCTAGGCCTGCAGCCTTCAGTATTGATTATGCCTCAAGGGGAAGAAGACCCAAATCATCAGGACTGCACTAATCATCAGGATGCTACTAATGAGTAGCATCATGATCAAGGAAGCAATGGTCGAAGCCGTTAAGGATTTCCTTTTGCTGGGAACCACTATCCATGCTCATGGAAGAGTAGTCAAGAAATCAAAAGACAAATTGCATTAGGTCCATCCACTGCACAAGACTTCTTGAGCGTACTGAAAAGCAAGGATGTTACATTGAGGAATAAGGTGTGCCTCACCTAGGCCATGGTATTTCCCATTGCCTCATAGGCATGTAATAGTTGGACATCGAATAAAGAAGATGGAAGATGAATGGATGTGTTTGAGTTGTAGTGCTGGTGCAGAATATTGAAAGTACCATGGACTGCTAAAAGAACCAACAGATCTGTCTTGGAAGAAGTAGGACCATAAGACTCCTGGGAGGCGAGAATGGCAAGACTTTGTCTTGTGTACTTTGGGGATGTTGTGAGGAGACCCCAGAGAAGGACATCATGCATGGTGAAGAGGAGAGGCATCAAAAAGAGAAAGGTCCTCAACAAAATGGATGGATACCAGATCTGCCACCAGGGGCTCAGGCATAGGACCAATGGTGATAAAGGGGCAAGCCCAGCAGTGGTTTGTCTTCCTGTGGGCACTGTTGCTCTCAGTGAGGACAGACCAGATGTGGCCTACCACCAACAGCAAGGGTGCTGTCAGGAAAGTGATAGGCTTGGAAGCGTTTTTTTAAATACTATGTGAATCTGTTGGCAGTTCAAAGCCACCGGTTGCTCTGTGGAAAAAAGATGAATCTGGATGAGGCGGTAACTATTTAACCCCTGTCAGGTCGTTTTTCATCAGAACCTACTTGATGGAGGTGGGTGTGAGTTGGGGGTTTTAATACATACATAATTTTATATATGTATATATAATTTATATTTAAAATAATGTACTATCGAGGCATTCATTCCTTTGACAGACATGCACCATGATACTATTTCAAAATTATGTTCTAATCCCACTTTTACCATTATAGCTTTTGTTAGTACTTATTTATATATATATATATATATATACTTATATATACACACACATATATATCTTTGCATTGGCAGCTAGATTATTTGTACAGGACACCATAATTTATCATTTTTACTAGTCAGATTTGGATTGTTTCCTAGCCAAGACTTACTAGTCAACAGCAGCATTCATCTGGCGTGCAGCATCGAAGAACAGGATCTAAGTAGGGCTGTCGTACCGCACGGAATAGAAGATGCCAACACTTACTTAACTGCCACAGTCATTTTAAGTGTCCTTGTCCTGGCTTTCTTTCTCCGACTGCCTTTCTGTTAGTCGTTTTCCTTTTACTTTTTCTTTAACTATCTGGAGAAAATCACCGACATATATGGTTCACTATGAAATTAGCCTTTCCCGTCCCAAGATGTCACGCATGGGATCTGCAATGGGTACTTTCAGAGAAGCCACAACTGACTTCACTACCCGTGACTTGGTCACTCAAGGAAATTAATTTGAAAACAGAGAACCGTTCACTAGAATGGTTGGTCCTTGACTTCTTCAGTTTATCTCTACGAGGAAGTCTCTGGCTTCCTCATTTTCTGTTTTCACTTGTCTTTTGAACAGGGGCCAGACATATGGTAGCAGCAGGATTCCTCTAGCATTCTGACGCCACATAAAGAAAGCAAATCTCGAATGCAGAGCACTTGTAAGAATTAGATCTCTTTCCATTGAGTGAGCTCATTGCAGAGTGGTGTTTACACTTTCAAACACCAAAAAGAGGTCTCCAAACGCAGAAGAGGAAACCCCTCCAGGAGATGGGTGGGCGGGCAACAGCCACCGTGAGTGCAACCCTACCACGGTGGTGAGAAGGGAGGAGACGTAGGCAGGGGTCCTTGCTGCAGGGCATGGGGGCCCTTGGGGTTGCGACCCACTGGCTGTCAGCTAGCAATTGTTTGGTTTTGTACTGGGTCAAGACCAGCCTGGAGTCTTCCCTGTATTGAGCATAGCCTTTCCTAATAGAGTTCACCATGTGCTCTAGACAAATACCTTTCCAATAAAAATACTTGACATAACCTTACCTCACAATTCCCTCTTCATTAATTTTACTTTTCTCCTTCCTTTAAAGCTGCTCCTCCCACCTTGAAGGCTAAGACATGAGGCTCCCTGTCCTAGAAAATGAGCCAGTGGTAAAAACCCGACACAAAGCGGCCATTATTCTTCTCTGAAGCTCAAAGTTTAACTTTGAGTCCACAGAAAGAGAATACTTTTGAAAGTTAGGCTTTGTTGAGAGTGCAAAGGATTTTCTAAAATCCAAAGTGTGCTTTTGCATATCAATCATGAAGCTTGGAGGTTTTCATTTTTTGCTGCTATGATATGTATCATCTTTCATTCTTTTTTTACTATGTGGTTCCACCTGTTTAGTTTCCTCAGTGGTCCATTCTATTATGAAATCTATCTTTTCACTCCTAGGCTTATCAAAGCTGCCTAAAAGTTCATTAAGCAAAAGAGCCAAGTATTCATAACTCATACATTACAGCCCTAGAGCTTTGTAAATGTATCTTAAACAATAGATTAGAAAATGAACAACTGCTTTCTATTATTAAAATCTAATTTTAAAGCTAATTTGCAGTTTATCACACTGCACTGCGACTATAACTATACATATTCACATACATCAACCATATTAAAATTTTAAAGTGCAAAAAAGAAAACGTGCAATTTAAAAATATTTTAAAAAATAATTATTAAAGTTGTGCATGCGTATTCCGCCAGGTAAAAGGCAATGAAGTTAGTAAAAATACTCCCCTTTTCCATTAGGTGGCAGCAAAACTCTTCCATACCAGTGTACTTACACCATCTTTATAGCTGTGGACAGGCTGGATTAGGACAGAATAATGACAATGTTCACCTGTTATTTCTCAGAAGTGTCTGCATGATCATCAAGACATTGAATTCAGAGCTTTGCAGGTCAGTGGAGGAAACTATCTTTTGAACTAAAAGAGAACACAAGAATTCAATCCAGAAAATACAAATACTCACTGACATGAGTATTTTAACTCAGGACAACCTACAGGACAGGACAGAATGGTAACTGTAATAAAACTGTAACACTTTTCAGGAGGAGCAATCCTCATCTGGAGTTGGTGGCTTTGAAAGCCTATCCTGTCATTTGCAGCCCAACTCAAGGTGTCACCAAAATTCCTGCTGTGTTTTAGAGAATAAACTAGTGCCCGGAATATTCTGAGTGTATTCCCTTTCTTTGAAGTTGACATCAATGTGTAGAATTCAACATGAAACCAACAAATGCCATCACTTCAAAACTGACTGACCACTAATTTTGTTCCTCGCGGCAATTTTTGGTCACGTGAGCAAAATTTCCCTCTAATGTTGCTTCTTGAGTACAAACTCAAGCTTGAAAAATCCCTGTGATTATATCATCAGTATTCCTCTGATTTTGCATAAAGTTTTCTAAATTAGGCACTAAGGTCTACTCTCCACTTTCTTCATAGCCAACTTGAGACATTCCAGGTGGTCCAAATACATTTCCAATGTTTAGCTATGAAATCCCCTTTCCTTCTTTCTTTCTGTCTTTCCAAACTTTTCACTATGAAGTATTACAGAGCAGATCATCAGTGTTATATTCAAGAATCCATATAGCTTGTGTCTCAACTCAGCCATTGCAATCCCTACAGTATATCATTGATTATCCCTCTTCCTGTCCCGGCTCCTGCTCCCCTCCCTCCTTTGTCCCTAACCCCCTGATCTTTGCTCTTGGGTAAATGTTGATCTTAAATGGTTGATGATTCTGACACTGGCTGAGTTCACTCCCAGAACGGAGGGATGACTAAAGACCAGAGTCTTGGGGGACTCCACCCATCACTATCCAACCAGCAAATCTGGTCTACTTTAGGGATCTGAATTCTGTTCTACATGTTTCTTCTGCCCTCTCCTGGGCCTTCTGAGGCTTTTCAAAGCCCTCAATATTGTAGCGAGGTGGCATGGAGTTCTTCTGTTCTCAGTTCTGTAGGGACTGAGTTTGCACAGTCCAACAGTCCCCTGGACAATATCTGTATACCTTTCTCCTTTTATCATTCTCTTTTCCTCTGGAAGAGAAGAAACCAACAGTCAGTTGTATTTTAAAGACCTGCTCATGAGCTTTTAAACCCCCAAGTCCATGTTCATCAAAATAGAATGCTGTCTTTACAGACTCTGTGATGCAAATTGGCCTATGTATCTTCTGAGACCATGAGCCTGATTCCCCCCAGGACTTCTGACTAATTCCCTCAATGTGTTTGATTATGTCTGAGTTTTCCTAACTTTTCCTTCTTTGTGCTCTGCCACATTTATGAATATATTTCCAACAAAGGTAAAACCACCTATATGTGTATCCTCTACCAAGCCTATCCTACTCTCTCTTCCGCTCCTGTTCAGTCTCTCAAAGCATCTATTTGTAGATCACCATGACAGCTGGATTGGGTAGATGACATTAGTTGCATCTGTTGCCTGTTACACATGCAAACCTCCTTCTCACTGTCGTGTCCCTTTCTGCTCACTTAATTCACACTTGTCTGCATTCTGGGCCATGACTTTCCCTCCCTTCCTTTCTCTTTCACCCCTAGTAACCCTCCAAGAATGTTCCTTTCAGGGTGAAATCTTTTCTTAATGTTTTATATAAGTGGTCTTATACACTATGTATCCTTTGTGAATGACTAATTTGACTCCAGCCAGAGTATTTTTAGTTTCCTCATCTGCACATGGAAGTTGGATAATGAAAAAGGAAGATGAAAGCTTTAAGAATCGGTGCATTTGAAATATGGTTTGGGTAAAAAATAGTAAGAGTATGGTGCACTACCAAAGAATGAATTTATCTTAGAAGAAATACAGTCAGAATTCTCATTAGAATCAAGGAAGGGAACATGTCAGCTCCCACACTTTGGAAACATTGTCAGGACAACTAGTCCCTAGAAAAGGATATCTATTGGTTCAGGTAGAGGGGTCAGTGCAGAAATAGCTAGGAGTCCACAGAACTCACAATGTTCACAGTTAAGAGAGGTTATGAGGAAAGTCAATGAATTACCACAGTCGGCTCAGCAGACAGTAAGAATACAGTCATTGGTCTCTTCAGCCAGCAACCATGTCTCATGTTCCAGTTCTCAGCTTCTCGGGTAGCCAGGGTAGCCTCGGTCTTTTAGTGACTGGTTTTTTGCTTCAAAGGTGTCTGGTCTCTGGGGAATATGTCACTTCAAACTGAGACCTTGAATATGCTCTTCCAAAGACAGACTTGAGGGATCTGTCTCTGTTCATCCTGACAGCCAGTGGGTGGTAACAACAATGACCCAGGCCCTCAGTTAGCATCACACTCACCCCATGTGCTTACTCCCATGCGATTGTCTGATGGGAGTTGCAGATGCATGGGTAGATGAACTAAACTTAGGGTCCATCACTGCTCTAGAATGAAGTAGAAGGAAGTTTAAGCAGAGTCAGAATCCTGCCAAGTGCAAGAATCCAAAGCACCTATAGAGTGATTGTAATGTGTTTACTGGAAGACATCCTAAAACAGAGACACTGTGATTATCTTCTTCCCACAGTGATTGTACTCAATATATCAACAGGCTAAGAACTTCTCACTTGATGAGCCAGTTAGAGTGCAGTAGAGCAATGAGGAAACATGCAACTTTCCTCTAGGACTTTAATGCTTCTTCTCACGATCCCCCACCCCCAGCTATCACGATCCCAATTTTACCTTACAAATCCAGCTAGACTAGAGGATGTACACCAGTACAGGTAAGAACTGGAAACACAGGCTATCCAGGACAGATAAACCTCTAAGGACCAATTGTGAGAGTAGTCATACCAGGAGGGGAAAGGGAAGGTGGGGTAGTAAGGGGGAATTGATCACAAGGATCTACATATAAACCTCTCCCTGGGTGATGAACAACAGAAAAGTGGGTGAATAGAGACACTAGGCAGTGTAAGACACGAAAAAATAATAATAACTTATAAATTATCAAGGGCTCGTGAGGAGGGGAGGATGGGAAAGGGAGGCAACAAATTAGGAGCTGATATCAAGGACGCAAGTAGAAAGCAAATGTTTTGAGAATGATGATGGCAATAAATGTACAAATGCACTTGACATGCTGGATGGATGGATAGATGGGTTGTGATAAGAATTGTACGTGGCCCCAGTAAAGTGATTTTTAAAAGGAGGGAATAAGAACTTCTCATTCAAAGGTTAGGCTTACCAGATACTTGGTTATTGGGGTTAATTGCCATTGAGTCAATTCCAACTCACGGGAACCCAAGTGTTTCAGCAGAGCTTCTCCATGGACTTTCCGAGATAGTGACCTTGTGGAGAATCTCCAGGCCTGTCTTTTGAAGGTGCCTCTGGGTGAGCTCAGACCACCAGCCTTTCAGCTAGTGGTGAAACACTTGGCCTTGGCACCGCTCCATGAGACGCCTGGTGCTGCCTTCAAAAAACACCACCCAGGGGATGGCTTTGAGGAACAGATGTATGATCTTATAACACCTTCCAGCATTCCAGTACTGTTCCAAGAATATCAAATTCTCATGGACTCTTGATATTTTTGAAACTATGAAGCATGGTTGAACGCTTGAAACTATTGCCTTGAGATCATCTTAAAACCTAAAACCCAGGGCTGAGCCCCGGTCGCGTAGTGGTTGAGTGCGGGACTGCGGCCCACTGGATTGGTGGTTCAAATCCAGCAGCAGCAAGGCTGGGTAGCTCCCACGACCACCAAAGGGCAGTGATGCTCCCCTCCCCCCCAAAAAAAACCCTAAAACCCAAAATATGACCCCTAAAGTAACCTGAATACTGAACAGTGATTGAGCTTAATGAGTCAGTCTTGGGCACTGTGTTTTTTTCTAAGACCCAATGATATGGGCTCAAATTGGCAACAACACACAAATAGGATAGGGGAATCTCAGGGTTCTGGGAGTGTATGGTGATGAGGAACAACTCAAAAGAAGAGGATCCGAGTGGCTGCTTGGTGCAAAGGTTATCAAGAACACAAAAGTCTTGGTGCAGAAACTGATGCATTGTTGTATGTTTTTGCTGTGTGTATCCTCAACAAAACCAGAAAAGAAAAATTAGGGGAAAACTAAACAAAGTTAAACTTTTAACTACGAAGGCAGGCAATTATTCTAAAGCATTGAGCGTATGAGTCTTGGCTATCAGTGATATCATCCTGTATCTAAGTAAAGTAAACTACAAGAAACTAAAAAATAAGAACAATAACATAATGGCTTGCATCAGGTACAAAAATACCATAATCCTAAAAATACCATATTTGATTTTCAATACTTTACAAGGCTATCTTTACTAACATTTTAAAAATTAGGACTAGTCCCTAGAGAAGGGACTAAAAATCAAGGAAATTTCACATGGATAAATATTTCAGGCAACTTCTTAACCTGCTGGTAGACAAGACAACAGGGCCTTGAACTAATTCATTCTTTTTGGTTCTCATGAATATGAATCTGCATTGCTCATAGCAATCGGTTGAGGGTCTATAAGTCAAAATGTAGATTCTAACTCCGGCTCTCTAGGGTATAAATACCAATTCTGAGTATGAGGTCAAACTGGAATTAACAAGCTCAAAGCTATGATTTAATTTTATTTTCCTTTTTCAAATTATTTCTATAGACCACATTCTTCTGTAATGAAAACTACTTCCAGAAGGTTATATGACAACTGAGTTGGTTATACATATTTATTTTTATATTGCATTTTTAAGAAATTTTACTCACCTATAATGCTAAATCATACAGAAAACCATAAAGAGATAATGATGACCCATATACCCCCAAATTCATTAAGATGTTGTCATAACTCTTCTCAATATACTTTTACTAAACATTATAAAATAGACTATAAGCACCATAGCACTTTATATCTTACTACAGCACACAGCAAATAAAAATGTTTTTGTACTCATTTCACATACTGTTATCACAATTCATAAATATAAGAAAAGTTCCTAATGTCACCTAGCCCCCAGTCCATAGCCAAATATTGCTAGCTTTTTCCAAACTGTATTTTACAGCTATGCTTATTTTCATGTTGCCCTTAAGGCACTAGCAGAAAACAAGCATCCAGGAATTGACAGAAATGTTTCAGCAAGCTAATGAAGCTCTGGAAGCACTCATTTGTGTATGCCAAGAATCTGGAAGATAGCTACCTGGTCATCTGACTGTAGGAGACCTATACTTGTACCCATTCTCATGAAAGGGGACAGAACACAAAATAACTAATATCATATGAAAGTAAATTGTACTCATGGAAATTTTAAATAATTGACCAAGTACATTAACAAAGGGCTTCCAGAAATGCAATCCCAATTTTTAAGGGGGTGTAGAAGCAGAGTTCTCATCATTGAGATCAGATACATCGTGGCTGAAAGCAGAGACTAGCAGAAAGATGTTTACTTGCGTTTCATTGACTACACAAAGTTGTTTAACTATCCGTCATTAAAACAATTATGATTAAGGAAGAGAAACATGGGAATTCCACAACGCTTCATGGTACACATGCAGAACCTATACAAGGACCAGGAAGCTGATTTGAACAGAACAGGGAACTACTGAGTGGTTTGATATTAGGAAAGGTGTGCAGTACAGCTGATAGCCTTTCACCACCCTTATTCAATCTGCATGCTGAACAAAACTGAGTAGTTGGACAATATGAAGAAAAAAGTGGCTTCAGAATTGGAGGAAATCTTAACCTATGATATGCAGGTGACACAACCTTGCTTGCTAAAAGTAATGAAGACTTGAAGCATTTGCTGATGAAAATCAAAGACCAGAGTCTTTAGAATAGATTGAGTGCAATGTAAAGAAAACAAAATTCCTCACAGCTGGACCAATAGACAAAATCATGCTAAGACATTGCGGACAGATCCTCAGTTTATCCGTTCTTTAATGTGTTAACTTGCAGATGGGTTTTGGATCTCCACCACTTCCTCACCCCTTCACATTGATATAGTTGCTTGATTTTTAACTTCTTGATTTTAAAATATCCGATCTTTAATGTGTTAAATAGAGAAAAATAATTAGATTGTCAATAATTTTGTTTTGTTTGGATCGACAAGCAATGCGCATGAACACAGTAGTCCAAAAATTCACTGGTGTAGTCCACTGAAGAGATTTGCTGCACAAGACATTTTTAAATGTTCATGAGCAAGGAAGTCCCTTTGAGATAAAGTGCCCAAACCGTGGTATTTCCAATGACATGGCATGCATGTGAAAGTTGGACAATGATTAAGGAAGACAGAATAATTGATGCATTTGAATTATAGTGATGATGAAGACTACTGAAAGTATATGGACTACTAGAGGTATAAATCGGTTGTGGAAGGAGGACATTCAGAATGCTCCTTAGAGGTAAGGATGGCAAGATTTTGTTACACGTGGGAAAGGACATCATGCTTGTTAAACTAGAGGATCAGTGAGAAAAGGGAGGTGGCCCAGGAGAGATGGACACAGTGGCTCCAACAATGGGCTCAAGTGTAGCAACAATGGTGAAAAGAGCATAAGATCAGGCAGAGTGTTGCCCTGTTGTTGACTGCGTCACTAGGAGTCAGCTGACCCAAGGGCATCTAAGTAACAACAGTTCTTTTCAAACCAAGATCTGGTCAAGGACTGTGCATTGTCTTTCCTTATCATAGTTTCTATCATCAAAAGCAATTCCTATGGTCCTTTCCTATTTTCCTTTAGCATATACACTTGTCAAAGACAAGATAATCATACATACTCGATACATCTGGTTGATTCTTTTTAATGTTCTTTTGATGATCTTTACATTTATCCTCTATCACCTCCATTTCCTCTAACTTGAAGGTTAAATCCACAGATTGAATAAGTCTTATGTTAAATATTAGCAAGAATGTTTCATGTATGACTGTCTAAAATATTGTGTATTATATCAGAAGGCATACCATGTCTGAGGTCCCTGTGTTATTGACAGTAAGCATAGGTAATGGGGACATTGGGAAATGAGCTTTATTTTAATTCCTCTGATATGTAGTATATACATACATACACATACACTACCTATTTGATATAGACAAGCATGCACACATACATGTTCATCTATAGTGTACACACACATATAACACTATATGTACCATATACACTTTATGTACCAAATATAGCTGTTACTCCCTATCAAAATGTTTTCCCTATCAAATTTTAACATACTGGCTTTAACACTGGGCTGCTTAACAAAAATTGGCAGTTTGTTTGAACCCACCCAGCAGCTCCATAAAGGGAAAGACCTGACAATCTACTCCCATTACAATGACAGCCTGGGGACCCTAGGGAGCAATTCTGCTCTGTGATATGTTGTTGCTGCTGTTTGGGTCTTCAAGTCAGTTCCAACCCATAGCGACCCTGTGCACAGCAGACTGAAATACTGCCCAGTCCAGTACCTTCCCCATAACTGATCTTATTCTTGAACCTATTGTTACAGCCAGACTGTCAATCCATCTCCTTGAAGGCCTGCCTCTTTCACTGCTCCTCTGTAAGTCATAATTGGCTCAAACAACCGAACAATCATTCCTAGAGTATACAGAAGGGTACACTTCTGTATACCTTAAAAGAGACTCATCTCTGAAATCTTACAAGGAAAATGGGACTTTTCGAATTTGACTATAGTTAGGAACATTGAGAGAAGACAGGGAAAGTGTCTTAGAACATCTAGCTTCTCTCTTAATACTGGCATCCTTAAAAATGGGGAGCTCTTCTTGGTGATTGTTAGGGAAAGAGGTATGATGATGCTCAGAGAGATGCTGTGTTTCTACTTCTAGAGATGGAGTAGAGGAGCCGAAAGACAAGAAGTTGGTGTAGCTCCTTGAAGCTGGAAAGGTGGGGAAGCTACTTCTCTCTTAGCACTCGCAAGAAAAAGGCATCCTGCTAAACCTCAATTTTTAACCCAGTAAATCTCCATTACACTTCTGACTTACAACATGTAAATGAATATGCACTATTAACACTCAATGTATAGTAATTTGTTGCAACAGCAATAGAAAATTAACACAAGTCACACCCTTTTCTACCGAGTAGATTCTGACTCAGAAGAACCTTGTAGGACTGAGGTGGTTTACACCATAAATTTTGGGTTCTAATATCTATGGATGCAGACTGTCACACCTCTCCGACTTAGAAGGGCCGGTAGGCTTCGATGGATGGATGGCCTTTTGGTTAGCAGCCAAGGTCTTGAACCACTCAGCTCCCAGCAATGTGTGTGACTATACACACACGCAGGCCTTTTTCACATCAACCCTATTCCACATCTTCCTGAAACTATTATATTATGTCACATTATAAAGATACCCATGTTCATCAGTATTTAAGTAGCTGTGTTATAGAATTACTTTTACTAATGTTTATGTCACTGGATGGAATTTAAAGTTGTGGGTTTTTTCTTCAAGCGCTCTTGTGGTCTTTTGAACATAGAAATTTACTATATAAGAGCAACATCGAAGTAGTCCATAATGCATTGTTAGTTACTGGAAAGTATTATCGTCCTCAGATAAAAAAGTATACTTATATGGAAAATTGTCTACATAATAGAGAAAAGTTTAGAAGCTCTATAAATATTACTTTTTTCCCCTTCAACCCATACTTTACCCCAAAAGACAAAGTGAGGGAGTGAGCTAATAAAGGGATTTAGAAATAGAGACTGAGAAAATCATTGAGGTAGATATATAAGTGTAGGCCCTTGTTATGATCATGTTAATACCATTGTCAGTTTGTTTTATTTTTGTAGGATGATATATGTAACAAATATAAGGGAAGTGAATTTCCCTTTACACGTTTCATTAGCTTTCCCTTCCTAAGCTAGGGCATCATTACCTGCCATGACTCTTCTCATCCTCTTTCTTTACATGTTAGAAGTAGCCTAATAAGGAAACACCAGGGAAAATTGTGAAGTAAAGAGTGCTAAAAATTCTCTCCTCCATAAAAGTAATGAGAACACTGACCAACAATGTTGGAATCAACTTTTTTTAGAACTCTGGAAATGAAGCAAAACATGCAGTACATCAGGAAGGATTTATTGAAGAAAAATAGCCAAATTTTAGTAAGGCATCAAACTTAGTGGTGTTCCAGCTCTTTCTAGTTCCAACACCCTCCTTGGCTTCATAATGTTCTCAAAAATGAATAGTCTGGATTGACATCGAACATTTCCGTTCTGGAAGCCACTGAAGGCAGGAGGATGGAGTCGGACCTCCTTCAATGTCCCAATTCAGGAAATGGAAATGATCTAACCTGTCAGGTAGTTCTCCAGAAGAACCCACCATTTAATAAAAATTGAAGGATTTGTGAAGAAATAGAGGAGGAAATAATTCAGACATATAAAAAAGCAAAATTTTAGACATAACACTTACCTTATCTGTAATCATATCAAACACACCTATATATAGAGAGAGATTAAATACACAAATTAAAAAACATATGCTGGCATAAGAGATTAAAATGTACAAGATCCAAATATAAGTTGTCTAAAAGCAACACAGTTTAGATAAAAACCACAAAAAGGTTGGAAGTAAAAGAGTGTGAAAGATATTCCTAGGATTTCAAAAGTGTGTTAATCCAGGTAAACTAGAGAAACAAATTCATAGACACGTATATGGATATAAGGGAGAGGTTTATGTACAAGAGGAATGGAACATTGACAAAGCATCCCAATCCAGTCCAGTACAAGGTGATAAATCCAACATTAGACCGTATGTCCGATACCAGTCTATAAAGTCTCCTTCTGACTGATGAAGCATGTGTAGTGGAAGCATCCTGGTGCTGGCAGATGTCTCCCCATGCGTCCTCACTTCTAGGGCTCAGGGTCCATCAACAGCATCCAGTGGTGGTAGAAGCAACTCAGCACTGACAAGGCTCTCCATGTGGCTTCTCCAGCTTCAGAGGTCTAGTTCCATCAGGGAAAAGCCGTGTGGCTTCTCCTCCATCTCCTCCAGTTCCTCGGACACTGCCATCTTGTCTTGTCAGTAGTTCATCGTCTCTGAGAGTCATTCTCAGAGACTGAGAGTCAAGTCTCTCTTCTCCAATTGGGAAATACCGCGAGACTTCCCAGAATTCTCAGGAGGAAGTCATGCCTTCACAGAGGCATAACAGCTACTCATTGCCTATCTCCAGATTAACAGGCTAGACTCCACCCCTACATCCCAATCATGAAATTTACATCAAGAATACATAACCACCACAAAAAGGTTTATAGAAAATTCCATTTCCCACCAACTATTTGAAGCCCTACTTGAAACATATATCAAGTAACAAAAAGGAGACAGAATAGCTATATTAAAATTGATTGAAGAGACTTTAAGACAAATATTGCTACTAGAAACAAAGAACATTTTATATTCATCACGAATATATTAACATTTAAACATATATTGACCTAACAACAGGATCTTAAGGAACTTCCAAAAAGTGTGGGAAAATTTATTATCTTTTAAATCCATTTTCCAAGAATTTTTTGGAGCTACCTCATTTAAGGAGCAAAAACAGATAGAATTAATCAAAGAAATAGACAACTCAACACAGTTGTTATATACTTCAGTGTCCCACTTTGCTTAAATAGACGATTAACAAGGAAATTAAGTACTTGAACAGTGTAACTGAACTAGAGTTCCTAGGCACCTATAGAACAATTTGCTCAACCACAGCTATAGTATTCTCAAGTCACACAGAACACTCTTCAAGATGGAATATATGTTAGGCCATAAGACAAACCACAATACATTTTAAAGGATTAAGATAATTTAAAGTGTGCTTTCTGACAACAATAGAATAAAATTAGAAATCAATTCTGAAAGAAAATTTAGAAACTTCACAGATATTTAAAAATTAAATAGCATGACAATAATGGCCAACGCTTCAAAGAAGAAACCCCAAGAAAGGTTAGAAAATATTTTTAAATGAATGAAATAGAAAATATATACTAGTATGTGTACAGATAAAGCAGTACATAGAGGGAAAAGTATAGCTGTAAAGGCCTATGTATTTTAAAGGATTACTAATTAAATACCCTAATAAATGATTAGGTAACTTATTTTCCTTATTATTCAAACTTAATTAAGTTGGGAGTTACAGAGTAATCTTATTTTGGGGGGGGGGTTTTGGTTTTTTTTGGGGGGCATCACTGCCTCTGGTGGTTGTGGGCGCTACCCAGTGCTACTCTTGAGAGCCGCCACCAAGCCCGCGGGCCGCAGTCCCACACTCAACCACTTAAACCACCGGGGCTCAGCCTGAGTAATCCAATTTTTGTAAAGCTAATTCGTGGCATATTCATCATAGACAATTATGCTTTGTTCGCTGCTTTGTTCCTTCATGAAAACCATCAATCAGATACTTGATGAATATCTATTATGTGCTAAGCTGTGCTGTGATAGGTAGAATTATTGTGCCAACATGGACAATGCACACATGTGGGATTCATCGAGGGGCCGAGAAATAAATGGCTCAGCGAGCCTTGCCTTTCCTGTGTGTTGCTCTTTGATGATCGGACTGTTGTACGGCTACCTTGCTTGCTCTGGGTCTGAGTTTGTAAGCTGCATTGCCCGGGGGCCATCTAACCCATGGACCGTATCGCTGTAGTTTGAGGTTCCTTCAAGACCTGCTTTGCCATGCTACTAGAGTACACGTCACTTGAGCTGGGGACTGTCAGACACATCATCCAGCTGACTGTTGGTGACCTGTCTTGCTGTTTGCTGCCTGGGGCTGGATAGCCTGAATTGCTCTACAGAGGACTACCCTGCAGCCCTAAAGAGTTGAAGAACTTCTAGTGTACTAGCAGTCTCACAAAAGTGAGTTGCACTGAGTTATTTGTGCTGTTTTATAGATTAATTGTTTATTTCCTATGTTATATATATATATATATATATATAAAACCATTAGTATCCTGGTTTTCTTTCTCTAGAGAACCCTGTCTGACATATGTACTATATCCTGATCCTGAGGACATAGTGTTATAACACATATCATAAATTGGGAAAATAAAACTTATTTATTGACCAGTTGCTATTAAATGTGGATTAAAATTCTCTACTTCCTTGTGGATAACTAAATAACTGAAATAATTTGATAGCTAAAATAAGAATATCAACTGGAGAATACCAGCTTTGATGTGTGATGCAATTCTAGTATAGTTTCCATAATTAGTCTTATTATAGACATTTGGATAGTTTCTAATATTTTACTAAAATAATGTTGCCATGAAGAAGCTGAGTCTTTTCTTGTGTATGTGTGCATTTGCCTCATAAGGTGCAGCAGAACTGGCCTGTAGAGTAACTAAGGCTGGAATATTTACAGATGCAGATTGTCCCCTCTTTCTCCCTTAAAGGGCCTAATGAATTCGAACCACCAACTTTTCAATGAACAACTAAATGCTTTAACCACCGCGTCACCAGGCTCCTTAGGGCTTTCATAAGCCTATTTTCAGAAAACCTAAACCAAAGCCATTGCTGTTGAGGCAATCCCAACTCATAAAAACTCTATAGGCTAGATAAAAACAGCTGCATGGGGTTTCCAAGACTGTAATTCCTTGTAGAAGGAGCCCCAGTGGTGTAGTCAGTTAAGCATCAGGCTGCTAACTGCAACCTCGGTGGTTCAAACCCACTCGGCGCTGCAGGAGAAAGCTGAGGCTGTCGACTCCTTTAGATGATTTAGTCTTGCAAAACTGAACGAACAGTTAAACTCCTCAGTTCGGCTGTAGAGTCTTTATGAAGAGGAAGTCCCTCCATGCCAACTAATGGGTGTGGACTTTCTTCTTCTAAGTTTTTGTTTGTTGTTCCTCCTTACAGAAGCCAGTTGCTATATCTTTCTTCCATGGTCCAGCTGGTGAGTTCAAATGGTTGACCTTTTAATTTTGCTCAAAATAGTTATGCTACCATGAAGCGTGATAATGTTATCAGTTTTTCAGTTTTAAAGTCAACAGTTAAACGTTTCTTCAGAGTTAACAAAATCTTCCATTGTCTAATTTTATAAAGGAATACATTTAAGTTTTACTTCAATTATTTTAGTTAGATCTTTTCTTAGAGTTTCTATCAGTGTTTGAGAAAAGGACCCAAGTGTATCTTTTTCTTAAGGAAATGATCTTGTTGTTCCTACTCCAAATTACTCAAATGTTGGCATCCCCTTAAACTAATAAGCTGTTTGACTGAAAACAACTCATCTAACTACTTCCTTGATAATGGACATTTTGTTTCTCGTGTTTTGCTATTACAAACAGAGCTACTGTACATATGCTGATCATATGTCTTATTTTCCAAGTTTACAGTGCTTACTGTCCATCACTCCTACTTCCCATTAATTAAATAACTAAGTTGCTATTTAACTCTTTCCGTGTATTTATCTTTGCTCTCCCCACTAGGACTTAGGGGGAAAAAAAAGCTCAACCTTCAATTTTGGGCTATATGCCATATTGACTCGGAGAACAATGAGTTCTCCATAGGAACTGAATTGAATTAAATTACATTGAATTAGTAGCCTGCTGTGGGCAGTGAAATGTAACACTCAATTAACATTTTATTTCTTGTTAATTCACCATGAGCAGAAACAACAGGATAAAATTAACTGTATGCATACTTGGACGGTATGAGCCTATCTTTATCTTTAAGGGTCTAGAGAAACTCAATCCTGATGAGAAGCGTATAAATCAATTAGTTCATTTGCCTTTTGATATCTGCAAAAGTCCCACATGCACATGCACATGGACAGGGCTTCTGCAACTTATCAGAAACAGATGAAATAGCTAGAAAATTTACTGTTCCATTTCCATTTCATGGATCCAAACAGAGCATGCTGTCCTTATTTGGCAGATTTCTCTCATCGTTATTTTAGCAGATTTGTCTGTTTAACCGATAGGCCGCTAAGAGTTACCACATATATCCTCAGATGGTAGAAATGACTGGTTTGCCTTTTCAGAGTCCATTCCAGGCTGGGTTTTCATCCACGGATTAGAAGCCTGAGCTCCAGGGGAACAAAATGTACATCTCTCTCACCGCTGCAATTGCTTTTCCTCCTTACCCAGCTATGACAGCAAGTGTTGCACCCAATGAAGTACACAGTCACTCAGGGGGCTGGGGCCATCCCTTTTTAAGGTCGGATTAACTCATGTAAAATAAACTAGGAGCTTTTTCCTCAGACTGAGGCTTACCAGAGACTTGTATTTATAGTATGCTTAAGAGGCAATCTTCAAAGTACAAGATTTCCATTACCATAATGTATTGCACTCTCAGGAACTGGAACATCCCAGGAAAAGTAGTTTATAAATGAGATCCTGAGTAAATTCCTCAAGAAGAGTTAGCTAGCAAATGACAATTTAACAGCTAGAATAATGCTTTACAATTAAATTAATATTGCTGTTTTACTACTAAGCAGTTGCACCCCCATTCCAATATGGTGGAATGTTGTCAATGAAATGGTGCAAAGTGTCTGTGCACTCAACAGCAGCAGATGACTTCAGTCCCTTCCATCTTTTTTTAAAGAATCCTTATCTTGGGGACTCTTAAAGCTCTTAGATCCATCTATCCATCCATCCATCCATCCATCAATCCATAGTGTGAAGCACTTTTGTACATAGGTTGTCATCGTAATTTTCAAAATATTTTCTTTCTACTTGAACCCTTGGTAACAGTTCCTCATCCTCACCCCCTCATGAACCCTTGATGATTTATGAATCATTATTTTTATTGTCTCACACTGTCACGCTGTCTCCCTTCACCCACTGTTCTGTTGTTCGTCTCCCTGGCTGGGGGTGGGTTTATTTTTCAATCATTGTGATCGGTCCCCCTTTCTCCCCTCTACCTTCTGCCTACCCTCCTGGTATTACTGCTAAAGAATCAAGATCCTGGTATAAACCCCTCAGGATCTTGACTCTTCAGCTGCTGTCAGAAAATCATCCTGCCACGATTTACACCGATAGCTAGAAAATAGTGACATCTCTTCTTGTCCTCCTAACACTGCTCTGGTCCCACCCAAGGCCTCTGTCCTATTTACACCTGGATACATAGACTTTCACTGACTTGTGTTTCTAAGTTAATGATGGTACCTTGCCATCTAGTTGTTTGGGTTTTTTAGAAAAGTTTTATTGGGGGGGGGGTGTCTTACAGCTCTACAACAAACCCTACATCAATTCTATCAACCAGTTTTGTAACACAGGTTGCCATCATCATTTTCAGAACCTTTTCTTTCTGCTTGAGTCCTAGGTATTAGTTCCTCGTTTTTTCCTCCTTCTCACTCTTGTGAACCTTTGATCCATTATGAATTATTAATATTTTCATTTCTTAACCCTTCACTCACATTTCTGTTGTTCCCCTCTTGGGGGTGGGGTTACATTGATCATCGTAACTGGTTTCCCCTCTCCTAGCCTTTCCTACCCCATCAACTTTCTTCACCACATTTGCTTATGCAGCCATTTTTGTCTTCAGCAATCACATTAAGAGGGTGAGTATCACAGAATGCCAGGTTACTAGAATAAAATGTTCTTATCTTGAGGGAGGACTTGAGTAAAGCCCCAAAGTCCATTCATTTCCTCGGTGTATTGCCATATACATATATGTGCATAGTCCCAAACCTCTGTTTTTATGAATTAATATATTTGCATATTGTGTTAGTCTGGGTAGACTAGAGAAACAAATTCATAAACGCACATATGGATACAAGGAAAAGGTTTATATACAAGAGGAAGGGAACATAGAGAAAGCAGCCCAACCCAGTACAGTCCAAGGTCATAAGGCTGATATTAGCCCATATGTCTGATACCAGTCTATAAAGTCTCCTTCCGAGTCATGAAGCATGTACAATGACACCAGGACAATCACAGGTCAATGGATGTCTTGATTGTGGCAGTAGAAGCATTCCATTGCTGACAGGGGTCTCCCCATGGCTCCTCGTTTCTAGGACTCAGGGTCCATCAGCAGTATCCAGTAGTGGTAGCAGCATGTCAGCATTGTTAGGGGTCTCCCTGTGGCCTCCCAAGCATCTCGGTGCTGGTAGGAGTCTCCACGTGGCTTCTCTGGCCCCAGAGGTCTGGTTCCATCAGGGTAAGCCCATGTGGCTTCTCCTCCGGCTCCTCCAGTCTCCAGGAATCAGGATCGATCAGCATGTTGTCATCTCGTCTTCTCAGTAGTAGTCTCCAAGACTGACACAAGTCTTTCTTCTCCAATTGGGAAATAGCGTGAGACTTCCCAGAGTTCCCAAGAGAAAGCCATGCCCACACAGAGGCCTCATTGGCTATGGCCAGATTGACAGGCTAGACTCCACCCCTACACTTCCAATCATGAAATTGACACACAAGTACATGATTGCCACATATATATTCACAAATATGTTTATCAATGGTTTTGCCTCTAGAGCTTTCCTGTTTCTTTTTACCTTCCTCCTGCCCCACCATCACGCCCACTCTCCATTTGCCTCTCAGCAATTCCTCTTGACTAGATCACTGTTGTTCCAACCCCACCAGGGTCCCTACACCCACCTCCCAGCTCACCATTAATTTTAATTCCCAAGTTATTCCCCTGTACATGGCACTGTTCGCTCACCACTCCCTTCTCCCTGCCTCTTCCTCCTCCTCCCAGAGCCATCGGTCATGTTGCTTTCTCCTCAGGCTTACATGCTTATCTTATATAGGTAAGCAAAGCAACAGAAATGGAGACTAAAAGAAACATTGAAGTGGAGAAATAAAAAAAGAAAAGAAATCCATTCATAGTTTCAGGTCTCTCCGCTGACTTTTATGACTATCTCCCCACCAGTTCCGCGGAGGTCCAGGTACAGCCCTTCCAAGCCTGGAGATTGCTTTTGGGCTCCTCGGGGGCTTCGTGACTTTGCTCCCTTTGGCCATCTAGTGTTTTCTTTTGTCTGTTTTTTTAATCGGGGGTGGGGTGGGGGGGTGGGGTGTGAATGCAGTCCCCCACTACCACAAATTATGCAGTTCAGTTTTCCACATTTGGGGAAATTGCAGGGGTCAGCACATCTGGAGTACAATTGATAAACCTCATCCTGGGAAAACCACCTTCATGATCATGGCATCTATCTCCTTTGCCAGGTAAGTATGACCATCTAGGATGTTTTTGTGTTTTGTTTTGTTTTGTTTTTAGGGTGCCAGGATCAATGATCACCAGCAGCCCAGGTAACAAAAATTATGCTTCCAAAGTCTTTTGATGTCCATTCTGCAAGTAGAACAAAAGAGATGCCCTACGTGTGCCACTTAATGACAGAAACCCTTTATTTGGCAAGCTAGTTTTATGACAATAATTGCCCTGGAATTTTTGGTTATGTCACCTAGTTTCTCAATTTTGTTTAGTTTTTGCTTTCTTTTATAATAAGACTGATCGACTACTCTGCCACTGTTCCTGTTTTTCTAGAATTCTTTGAATAACATATTTTTAAATGGAGTTTTTCCATCAAGAAATATTTCATGCTGATTGTGAAGATTTTTTTAAAAGGAGGGGAGAATCCCTATGGAGTCACCAGTCAAAGACAAATACTTCAGATATTTTAGTGTATTTTCTTCATTTTTTAAGTGTATTTTCTGTCTGGGATATTTCTACAGAGTTGGGAACATACTATGTAATCCATGATGTGTCCCTCTAATGTTATAGTTGTTTCCTATTACAAAAAACCAAGATATTGTTCAGTGCTGGTGATAAGCAATTCAGTCCTCCAAGAGATTATGTTAAACTTCTTATCTTTCATACCTGAGATTATAACCTTGTTTGCAAAGAGGTCTTTGAAGCAGGTATCCACATAGAACAGCTTGTAATGTAATACACACCTCAAGTGAGCAATGACAGCTATATCAATATCACACAGGAGTTTCATTAATAAGTGTTAATATTTAATAGCTCCACAGAGGCCTCCTACAACATTAGTGGTTGAGCAAAGAGATGTAGTCATTTTTTCTTGATTTTTCCCCCCTTTGGGCAATTTGGTCTCAAAACTTTCTAATAAGTTCTTTCCCTGGTGCTTGTAGAATGTTAACTGTGTATATATGCATGTGGATGCACCCATGTACACATACAACTTTTCCAGACCAACTATTTATTGTGACTATTAGACTCAAACACAATTGGCCTGGCAAAAAACAATATATATCAGTCTAAGTTCAACATCCTTTCAAAGTTTCTTCTTAGTTGTTACCTTGTGCCAGGAAGGTATTGCCATTCCACCCTTAACCATCATCTCTCATTATAAGCCAATCATTCAAGTCCCCCATTTATTTATCTCCTTGTCTCAGAGGCAGCAGCCCCTGTGGTGTAGTGTTTATCCATGGGACTGACAACCTCAAAGGCAACAGTTTGAAACAGCTGCTCCTTCAGAGGAAGATGACGTTTTCTACTCCTGTAATGAGTTGCAGTCTCGTAACCCCAAAGAAGTTCTATCCTGCGCTCTAAGGTCTCTCTATGAGTAAGAATTCACTCGATGACAGTGAGTTTGGGTTTAAACCTTTTTTTTAATCTCATTGATAAAGAACACTGTGGCACTGTGGCTTAGGCATTGGGCTGCTAACTGCAACGTAGTTGGTTCAAAATCCACCAACCACTCTTTGGGAACAAGTTACTGGAGCTGTCTATCCCAGTAATGATTTACATGATTCAAAACCCTATATATTGGCTTGCTACAAATTAGAATCTACTCAATGGAAATATATATACAGCATTACATATATACACATGTATATATGAACAAACCATTGGTACATCTAGCTGTTATTATCCAGCCCCACTCCTGTCAACAAAAGAAACACCTACTAGCTTTTGGCCCAGTGGGCTTTGCAAAATAGTTAATTTTTGCAATGTTCAGTAGTTCTCTAATATACACAGAAATATGTTCTTCTCCTACTCCTACCCCCTAAGCCTCACTCATTTGATTTTCTTGTAACCTCTGAAGCAGGGTTGGTGTCAGATATTTGAAAAGCTTCCACCCAATTTGGTGAGATCTAATCAACTATAAGCTTGAGCTTCAACCTACATGTCCTTTATAGCTCTGAATTGACATTGATTAAGCTGATTAGATTAGTGTCACAAACCTACTCAAGTTGGGCTGAGAATATTTCCTTAGGAAGAATTGAGATCTCAAACTAGAATTTGTCTTGAATTAAGGTGATATCAGCCCAATGTATATTGTCTTCAGGGGAAAAAAAAAGAGGAAATGGTCTGCAGAAATAAAGAACTCAGTCTTCAAAAAAGAAAGAAACGGCTCTGCAGAAATAAAGAACTCAAGTTGATGTAGATAAAGCCCCAAGTTTTGAGACCTAGTATCCCCTGAGAGGGAATACCTCTTGGTTTCAAATGTTAACCAGTTCCTAGTTATATCTCAGATGCATTCGTGCTTTGAGTTTTGCAAGACACCTGATATTTTTATCATCATGACTCCCTTCTTGATTAAACTATCTCAAAAGGTCTAGTTACTAACTGTCAAGCATTTAAAGACACGTGTTCATCTTGCATGACTCAAACAAGGCTTACTCCTTTCTAAAGACATTCCAGACCCTAAACTGCTCCCACTCTGACTCAAGGTAATCTCTGTCTCCCACAATGTCACCAAAGATGAACTTCCCCAAATGGTCAATGATCTTGGTAAACCCAGGGGGCATTTGATCCTGGTCTCCAGTTTCCTGTGCTTAACAGTTTCCTTCTTTAATGTCTTCTTGGGGTTGTTGAATTCCACTCTGATTTGTTCTCTCTCCTTTTTCCTTCGATTACCCCTCGTGTCCTTGGAGTACTTTTCTGGTTCAGCCTAACTCAATTGTTGTCTTGGATACTTGTCTCTTTAAATTTTCACTCTCACAAGCTGATCCTATTTCCACTTTAGTCAATTATTTATCTCTGTAGGACATTGGTTATTAAATCACCACCTCAGGTCTCACCTCTGAAATCTATATAGGGATAATACTTCACTTCATTATCTTACATATATATAAACACAAGATGTTAACAACTGCCCCCTTTAACTTTAACCCCCCACAAAAGAACAATGAATTAAACCATGTCCTTCATTCTATATTTTCTCTCTTCTTGAACCAGCTCCATCTAAGCCCCAGCCAGAAATATATGCCTACCTCAATTCATTCCTGTCATCAACTGCATGTCATCATCAAACCATGTTCTACCCACTTAACATCTCTCTAGCTTGGTAGTTGAATAACCAAATAAGGACAAGAAAGACTCACATTCTTATCCTCCTGATGTACCTCAATATATTTCTATATATTTGGCACAGTAACGATCCCAGATAGAAATCACTGCCTTTCAACTTTCATCCTTTGTAAATGAAACGCATGCCATAAGTACTGCTGAGATGGGAGTGAAGATAAAAATGGTAGACAAACTGATGGGGAAAAACATTCCAGACCTTTCTTTGCTGCTTTACCAAATAAGGGCCCAGAATTTATCAAACATTTGTTTGATGCCTAATGTAAACTATCTTATTGGATATGTTCCATCTCTTTAGCTCCCAGGAAGTGACTGAATTGACTTGCCATAGCTTATGTTCATGTGGGATTCTGTTCATGTATGCTTATATTGGATAAACTATCCCAGACCTTTTACAATGATTTCAAAAATAAGATAGCACAGTTTTCCTTCAACTGAGAGGGGAAAAAAAACCCTCATGATTCATTTTGGTCATTCCATTTTTAGTTTATTAATAGAGTATGAGAAAATGCACATAATAAATCAATGTTCAGTTGAGCAATGCTAACAAATAGCGAAATAAGTGAAGGCTTGAAACTGGTGGTGAAAATGTTTTTTTTAACTACTTTTTTAAATTAAAAAAAAAATCACCAAATTTCCAGCGGCAACATAAAGAGACACCAGGGCCAGATACCTGCATTATTTGAAATTTATATTTATTTATACTTTTTTTTAAAGAGATGGGTCATATTAGGTCATCTCCATATTTTTGTCATGACTAGAAACTGAAGAAAATGGTTTCTTAATGTATCTTATTTAGTCAAGATCCTGTTTCCAAGCCATACATTTTGAAAACTTTGCTTCAACATTCATGAATACCACCTTACCACACAATTTGCAAAATGAAAGGGTTAGATGCATAATATCAGGATTTCTTCCAATTCAACAGTCTGTTGGTATCTCCTATAACGGTTGCAGAATGAGACAGTAAAATGACTCAGCTCTGGGCTGAAAGGCTCCTGGGATACCTGTGAAACTTGGTTTTGTCTAGACCTGAGACTGGAGCTGCTCAGATCATTTCCTGGAGCACGAAAAAGGACAGACTTGCATGTCCAAATGTATGGCCCCTCACGTCTCTGCCGCATGTCACATTTTCCTCCCTTCTCAGAAAACACTGCCCTTCTCTTCATTTATGATGTCAATTCAGTGCCATCGAGCCAATTCTGACTCTGGAGAGTCAATAGACAGGGTAGAACTACCCCGGTGGGTTTAGGAGATTGTAACTCTTTATGGAAGTAGAAAGGCTGGTCTTTTCCCTTCTTTTTGATAAGATCATAAAGCAAGGTTATCGAGTGTTTGGGAACAGTGAAGAAAAGCATTTGAGGGAAGGCCATCACAAAGACAGTGAATGATTTAATGTGGCTTTTCTAGCTAAAGTCTCTTAACTGTTACCAAATGACCAGTCTCTGCTCAGGTGGAGTAAGAAGGTGGGGAGAAGATACTGACAGGACCATCTGTGAGTAATTGTGAACAGGCCTTCCTGCTGGGTATAAAAGTAACCCTCTGAGAAGCAGGAGGAAGGCTCTTACGAGCAGTAAGAACCAACAGTGTGGGGCCGAGCCCTGGTGGTGGAAGTGGTTGAGTACAGGACTGTGGGCTTCGTGGTTTAAATCCAGCAGCGGCTCTCAGGAGCAGAGCTGGGTAGCTCCCACCACCACCAGAGGGCAGGCGATGCCCACAAAAACAAAACAACAGCAACAACAAGAAAGAACCAACAGTGCATCCTCTGGATCACAGATTCCTGAGCAGTGAATATCCTGGATCCGGAGAACAGTTTTAACATCAGAGGTGCAGCAGTAGAAGCAGCAGCAAAATCAGTAGCCAAAGCATGGAACAGAGGGAGGGCTTTCTGACAGCACATAGAGCCGAGTGCTTTTGTTTTGTGTGTGTAGGAGGCTGACTTGCACAGTGGGGGTGCCTTTGGGCACTTAATTGGGGAGATTGGACTTGCTCACCCACAGAGGGAAGCTAGTGCTTTGGGTCTGAGGCTTATAGGTCAATTGGTATGCCTGCTCGTCGGGCCTTTTTAGCAGAATTGACAGCACTTTCTAGCATGTGTTAATAGACAACAGTGAGCGTTTCTCAGAGGCATTACATCTTGTTGGATTCCATAATAAACTTTTCAATCATAAATTGTGCCTATGAGTTCTGGGTAGTCATGATAGTGGATGTTAAAACCTAGCGATAGAGAAGATTAAGACAGTAGACAGTAGTGAAATCATTGCTAGGTGCACGCCAGATTTATGGCCCCTCGTGACATGGTTGTCTTGCTTCTTGCCCAGTCTTTCTCTCACAGCGCTACTGTGTGAGTTGGGTGAATTAGAACCGGCAACCTTTCGGTTCGTAGAGAAACTGCTGCTGTGGTTGCAGTTAGGTGTTGTTCAAGTGGATTCTGACACATAGGAACCCTTAGTACAGCAGGATAAATGAATGCCCAGTCTGTGCCCCCCTCGACGTATCCATGTTTGAGCCCATTGTTGCAGCCAATGCTAATCCATCTGGTTTTCTGTCTTCCTCTTTTTAATTGATCCTCCCCTTTGCAATAGCAGTGAAATTAGAGTTCCAGTGGATTCGAAAGTTCTTTGTCTTTCCCTTTGCTCTGAAAACTCACCAGGAAGTTAGTACTGGCCCGAGTTCTCTCCCGAAAGAAATCACAGGTCCCGGGAAAACTTAAGTACAGGCTGGCAGAATGGAAAGGACTCGCGTCCCTTTCCAGCTGGTGACACCCCGAGCCCATTTCTTCCCGCAGACGCCCAGAGCATCCACCGACTCTGGCACCCAGGGATCTCGGGCCGGCCGGAGCTCCTCAGGCCCCGCCCCAGGCGGCCCCGCCCCTCACCTTGCGAGCGCCGCGGCCGGGCCGAAGGTGAGTGCGGCGGTCGGTGATTGGCGGCGGTGCGCGCCGCCCGGCTGCCATTGGCTGCCCCGGCCTCTTTGTTCCCGGGTCCCGCCGCAGGCTGGCTGCAGCGGCCCCGGCGGCGGAAGTTTGACGGCTCCGGCGAGCGACTGCGGCAGCGGCCCGGGAGTCCCTGCAGGCTCCGTCGGCGGCCGCGCGGGGCCGAGTCTGGAGATCCGCCGGGTCGGAGCCCAGCCTCCTCAGGCGCAGCCATGGACCTGGAACCCCGCGTGAAGAAGGTAGGGCAGCGCCGCTGCCGAGACGACCGCCTCACCTGGAGGGGGCGCCGCCCCCCTCGCCGCGGGCGTCGAAGCGCGAGTGGGGTCCCGGCCCACCTGCCCACCCTTCCGGGAGCGGAGGCGCCAGCCGCCCGGGGCGACGGCGAGGGGGGCGCTCGAGCGCGCCCGGGGCAGTCCCCTCCCGTCTGGCCGCGCCCCAACGGCCGGAGCGCTAGGAAAGTTTGCCCGAGGCATGTCCCCGGCGCCGCGGGCCGCCGCGAAGCGAGAGGGGAGGGGGAGGGCGAGGCGCGATGCCACCGAGCTCCTTCCTGTCGCAGGAAATCCCGACTTGATTCAACCTGCCGGCTTCGCGACCGGATCTGGGTTTGACAGCCCGGCCCTCCCCTCCGCCCGAGGCTGCCCCGTGATGGGTGGCTGGGTGGGGTCCGGCCCGCGCTTCCCGCGCCCCCCACGCTGGGGCTGAGACCCGGGAAAGTGATTTTCACATTGGTGTTGGGGGGGGGGGGGTTCGTTCATTGCTGGATTGCCAAAGTGCGGCCCCGTCTTTGGGAGCTCGCTCGCTCTCCGGAAGGCGCCCAGCCCAGCCTGGCCGCGGTCACGAAGGGCGATGGTGGCCGCGGCGTTAGCGCCGGGAGGAGTTTCCAGCGTCCGGGGCGTCGGCGCTACCTGCCGGACCAAACCTCGGTGGGGGGGAAATGGGTGGGGAGCCGGCTGTGACTCACAACGAATGCTGATGTCACCGTCCGGTCGCGTTCTGCCGGAGAGGTCTCATTCGAGGTGGTGGCGCGGATACCGACCGTGCTACCTCGCTGCTGGGCGGCGGTGGGTGGCACCCCAGGTGAAGTGCCGGAGTGCAGTTTTGGCTGTTCGAAGCCACCCGCGAGGTCCCTCAGAAGACAGGGCGGGCTGCCCTGGGTCTGGACGACATTCTGGCTGCCAACAATAACAAGTTTAAGCTGGCTTCCCCTTCACAAGTAAGAAAGGAAGCTTCGCAGAAAGAATAAGGATGGTAAATACAGAGGAGCACTTAGTTTTCTTATCAGTTGCCAGCATAGGCCTTCCCGTGTTGTTAGTCATGGATCTTCTGAAGACAACTGGAGCCCGAATGGGATTTCATGAGAGATATCCGATTATCAGTGAGAGTTTTAAGTATTAGGTGGAGAAGCCCTGAGCGCAGAAGAGGAGGGAAAGCAGTTCATCCTGTGGCTTGAACCAGCACGGGACCCAGAACCCAAGGAAGGAAACCGCAGCAGTGAACTCTCAGGGCACCAGGATTTGCTGCAGCCTCGCTTTTCTGCTTTGGTGTTCTTTTATTTGCTTTGTACATAACTTGTAAACTTTTTTCCGGTCTTGCGTGGCACCGAAGAAAACATTAGCCTGTTGATGAACTCCACCTGAACACCACGTGCTCTCAGCTTGCTTTTCAAGTGGCTAACGGCTTCTTAATTAAAGAACAAAAACAAAAAACTCAGTCATCAAATTGACCTGCCCCTCTGGGTTTCTGGATCAGGAATTCCTTATGGGGAGGAGAAAGCCTCTTACTAGTATCTAACAGTACCTGATAAAAGTTTTGGGAGTCTTGTCCTTGCATTGTAAGTATTGATTTGAAACCTGCTTTTCAAAAGCCCTTACCCGAAAAATGATAGTGAAAGTATTTGAGACAAGAACAAAAATCTTGTTGGGAAAACCCCCCAGTTAAGACATTAACGTCCTTGCAAATTAAATTCCCAAAGATTGTTTTTAAGTAGTTTCCTTACACCTTCAAAAAGTCGCTTAGTATAAATCAATGCCCTTTGACAAAAACAAAAATCAACCTCCCAACCAATTCTGACTGAGAGGGGCTTTATTCAGCTCAAACCAAACTCACTGCCATTGAGCCAGTCGAACCTATGTGAAAAGGTAGAACTACCTGTCCCGGTGGGTTTTGAAAGCTGTAATCTTTGCTGGAGCAGAAAGCATCATTTTTCTCACAGAGGACTCCTGGTAGGTTTGAACTGTTGACTTTGAGAATAGTCCACTAAGCTAGCAGGGCATGACTTTCTTTATGCACTCTTTGCTTTAAAAGTTTATTTTCTCAACCAACAGTATTCTCTTCCTTTCTAATCTCTCGTGAAGTGCCTGGAAAAGGATTGCATAAATGTAAAAGCTTTTATAGATAGTGCTCTGAACATAGCAAATCCTTGTTCCTTGCCTGGTCATCTCTGGTGATTCTTAGGGCATAGGTCTCAGTCTATACATTGAAAATGAATATAATGCACAGAGCTCCAGTTTGACACTCAAACCTTACCCTCTTTATCCACTTATTGAACCCCCGGTGGACTATTTCTTTTGATTGGACAGTAAATTCCTAGTTTAAGTGAATTTGGAGATCTTAGCTCTGGGAATCCGTTTCACAGACCAACCCCTCATTTCAAAGAGAAACTTGTAGACTTTTTAAATACTGTTTTCCAACACATCTAGAGAAAGAAACGTTGCAAGATTATCTCTGATCTGCCAGCGGAGTCTTCTAACCCTGTTTTGAAACCCAGTTTTCTAGCCTGCCTTTTCTCTTCCTTTTTTTGACTGAAGTACACGAGTAAAGGAATAGTTTCACTGAACCTTGAGAAAAATCAGCTTGGCATTTAGAACAAAGACCCACCATTTAATAAAATTAAGCTTGACTTCTGGTGACCTTTTTGTTTTTCCTTCTAAAACTCTTACATTGTTTATAAGGACTCTTTCCCAGGCAGATGAGAAATGTTACTTTTTTTTCTTTCTGCTACCATTTTGTGTACAAAGAATTAAAGAGGTTTATCCTTGTTACACAGTGACCTGGGTGGATGATGCTATTAAAGCATTCTTGGCTTATAAGAGGAGAACTGCACCAATTTTGATTAATCACTAGTAAAACCCATTATCCTAAAGACAAGGGATTTTCATAATTTGGATTTTGCTATATTTTGGTTTGATTTGAAGTAAACAAAACTGTTGCTAGGAGTTGGGAGATAGTTTGGTTATATACAGAGTCCTTGTTTTAACAATATTTTAGAGCAGAATTTGACTTTCATGTCCTTGCTCTGTCTTCTGAGGAATTCATCTAGACCTCTCATGCCTGAAGCCTCCCCACACTAATTGACTTTGTGTAAGTGGAGCCCATGTATCCTTGGAAAAACAATGGCCTTTGAAAAGCAGAAGAGAGTCACATTTTGTGGTGAATGGTGAGTCATGGCCCACAGCCAGCTGCTTTCCTCTTTTTGCATTATTCTCTCCCATGAGAACAACTCTCTCTCTCTCTCTCTCTCTCTCTCTCTCTCACTCTCACACTCTCACTCACTCACTCACTCACTCACTCACCAATATCATACCAGAGAAAATGAGAACTTCAGTAATTTCCCTTATACTGCCTGAAATTGCCACAGGGCTTTGAGTTTTGCACCTTGTGCTTTTTATTCTTTTACCTCCATTCTAACCTTTTTAAAATTATCCCTCCAAATATATTTTTGCATGATTTTGTTAGGAGCCTTCTTTTTTTTTCTTTTAAGAAATGAGATGCATCTTAAAGATTACAGGTCAATAAAAATCCCTATTCTCTGCTTCCAAAGCTTGTTTTAAATGCTGGTTTCATTCGCCAAAAAGTAATAGGGAAACCAAGTGATTGCATTTGGAAAGAGTCCTGAACCACAAAGTTTGTTTCCATGAGAAATCAGAGAGGCTTTTCTCTTAGGTGGTCCCTGATTGAAACTGAAAAGTCAAGGAGCTGATGACCTGCAGGCATAAAGCTATATACTTCGATTCTGCCATTCCTGCTGTGGGAATCACTGCCAAACCTGGGGGAAAGGTCAGACCGGTGCTTCCTGGTATTTGTCGTAGTACCAGTGACCTTGGCTCTCAGATCAGAGACAAAATGTCACGCAGTCTGTAGCTAGGCTATTTATCCTTTCCAACCCGGGTGTGCTTCATAACATTGATTGGATATGAAAATTCACTTTTGCTTAATTTGCCCTGGATGTCAACTAAGTTTTTGTGGGTTGTTGTTTTTGTTTGTTACTTTGTCTCTGTAAGCAAGCATAAGAAGTAGAATTAGATTGATAGTCCCAGTACATTAGTTCTAGGAGCCCTGGTGGCATAGAAGATTACATGATGGGTTGCCAACTGCACGGTCAGCAGTTCAAAACTGCCAGCTGCTCCGACGGAGAAAGACGAGGCCCTCCAATCCCATAAGGAGTTAGAGTCTCAGACACAAGCTGGCAGTTGTGCCCTAAAGGGTCACTATGAGCGAGAATTGACTCAAAGGTGGTGAGTTTAGTTCTGGGTATATTAGTTGTGTATCATCTCATCTCGTTCCTTCCCATTGTAGTACTAAATCCCACTCATCCTTTAATGTGAAACTAACTATGCACGTAGGCCATAAAATCCATACTCCTGCCACCTAGCTGCCGAGTCTTGTCTCACCAGCTTGCTCAACAAATACATATGGACTGAATGAATAACCAAAGATGAGAAGTCCCTATGTGGTACAACTAGTTGAACACTTGACTACCAGCCGAAAAGTTGGTGCTTCTATGCCACACAGAAGCATCTTGGAAGACACCCTTGACAATCTTTTCCCCAAAGGTTAGCCTCAAAAACTCTGGAATATCGTTGTATGCTGTTGGTGCAGTGGGTTACGAGCTGGGTCGCTAACCTCAAGGTCAGGAGTTTGAAACCACAAGAAGCTCCATGGGAGAACAATGAGGCTTTCTTCTCCTGTAAAGTGTGACAGTCTTGCAAACCCACTGGGGCAATTCTACCCTGACTCCTAGGGTCATTCTGAGTCAGAATTGACTCGATGGCAGTGAGTTAGCTATGGGATTACAGTGCGTCAGAATCAACTTGACCACTGACAACAGAAAAGTACGATGTATGTCAACAGTTTTAGGAATTTGTATATAGAATCACATTGGAAGAAGAGGCTTCTAATCTTAGAAAGTGATGTGGCCGCCACAGCTGATCTTCGTCCTCAGGCTTCGCTAAGGGTCTGGAGAATCCAACTCAACATCTGGCCCAAGGGTGGCTCCTACAAGGGAGAGGTCAGCACCTTGTGCTCACACCAGCTGTCCTGCCCTTGACACTGTACTTCCCTACTGGGTTTCATAATCGGCTGCAGTGGCCACACACAGCTCATACACAATATAATGCTCATGCTCAGGGCTTTATTAGGGAAGTTAACAGTTTACATATCAGAATCAGAAATGCTAAGGATACAGATCTTTTGTCCACAGCAACAGCTCAGCCTGGCCTATAGTTATGTCTCATTCTGGTCCTTACCCTTGTAGTTTGTTGACCTCTGCCCTGCTTGGGCAAGTGTTACACAGTTCCTTAAAGACAGATAAATGTCCCCAAAGCACCTTACTCTGCATACCAGCCCCTGCCCAAAGGTGCTCAACTTGATTCATTTCATAAACCAGAAAACCCAACACTCTATGACTCTGTTTTCTGGCCTCTGGTATCTCTGCTACAACCACCACTTGTCCTCTTAAGGATCTTGGACCACTTCACTCATGACCCTTCGTTTGGTTGGTCCTCTGCTCATGCTTCTGAGATGGCTCACTTCAGACCTCGAAAAATTGTAAACCTGACCCATCTGCTCCTTCTAGATCCATAAGACCTATTTGCATGTCCCCACTCATTTTGGGGGGAAGAGTTATGAAGATTATGGATAGAAGAGCCCTCCCAAGTAATTTCACTTCATCGTACTTTCCTACTAGTTTTATGTATTTTAGTTATACTTTGTCCACGTGACTTGCATTCCCTTTCATTTAAGTAGCTGTTCAGCTTAATTGGATGAAGACATAAACTAAATAAGATAAAATAAAATTTAAAACTCTGGGAGGTGGTTTTTACTAGCAGAGAAGTTAAAGTCTGATAATATTTGAAATCACATCTGAAGTTCTTCCGATGTCTCACCATTTGTTGGGAGAGTGATGTTGCCGCCTCATTGCTTAATGTGACCGTGCTCTCAACTGTGCTTTGAGAATTTAAAAAGTGGGATAGCTGATTCCATAGAAAGAGACACAGTTGGCCTGTACAGGGTTTGGACTCCACAGTTGATAATACAGCAGGGTAACATTCTTTCTCCTAGAGGACAAGTGCTCTGGCCTCTGCTACCACCATCATCTTGTACCTGCCCCATAGGGAAGAGTCGAACTGCTTCTTAGAGTTCCTGAAGCTGTAGCTCTTGATGAGAATAAAGAGCCTCATCTTTCTCCCAAGGAGCAACTGGTGAGTTTGAAGGATTGACCGGAGCTGCTCAGCTCTGAACCCCATGTCCAACCTGCCTCCAGTGTCACCTTAGACAGCCAAGAAGAGACTCTTCTTTCTGAGAGAGAAATTTTTTCCCCTCTTAATTCTCCATTCTTCATGCAAGAAGATACTGTTAGGAATTGGTGGGAAACAAACATGATAAATTATTTTATTTCTGTCCTGAGCCCTGGATGAGACCCAGTATCACGAGCATGAAATGAGCATCATGAGACACCAGTGAACTTCAGTCGTTGTTATGAGGGCCTACTTAGTGCAAAGAGAATGAAAAATTAGTAAATTTCCAGTGGGTTTTAAGACCTAGCTGTAGGGGTAAAATTTAACTCCCTATAAAGTTGATTATAGGCCACATGAGTACATGCATAGAGAGCATATGCTCTCTCGACTTTTGCTCCCATGAGCAGTGATTTGCAAGACAAAAGTCTTTGACAACTTCAACCTTTTCTCCCTCTATCATGGGGTTACCAATCTGATTTATGTATACTCCATCTGGAGAAGCCCATGTGTTGCTGACAAAGTATTTGTGTTGACGTAGTTGTAGGTCTTGCAAAATTCTCTCATCTCCAACTTATTTCTCTCACCGTCACTAAATTTCCAAGTACTGTTCCTTCCTGTTTCCAACTATTGCATTCTAACCCCCTCTCCCCCAGCCCACCCCCCTCCCCCCAAGGAAAAAACCCTCATTCCTGTTAAGCCAGTCCTAACTCAGAGCAACCAATAGGACAGGGTAGAACTGCCTGTATGAGTTTCTAAGACTGTTTCTAACACAGGAGTACCAAATTCCATCTTTCTCTAGCAGAGCTGCTGGCAGTTTCAAACTGCCAGCATCGGGGCTCACAGCTCCCTGCATAACCACTATGCCTCCAATATTTGTCAATAATTATCAATTCTTCTTGATGACGTGTTTGATCAATATCAAACCAAAAATGTTGGTAGAATTCTTCAACTTCATTATTACTAGCTTTGCTGGTTGGTGCTTAATTTTGGATAATAGTTTTAACTGTTAAATGTTATATACCAGTAAATTCCACGAGGAGCTAATTTTCAAATTTTAGTTATTTTCTCTTTATATTCATTCCACAATTGAGCCACCTTTTTAACATTTTGGGGACATTGAAGATAATCCATTTAATTATGCTATCTGTAATGTGGTACTTCAAAGACTGCCCTATATCACTGGTAAAATAATCCTAGAAGTGATCCATTGCATCCTTCCGTGTTTAATTACAGAACAAAAGAAGAAAAATAATAGCGCTTTTATTGATTCCGGAAGTTATTTCACCCAAAATAAGATGATTCATTTACTCATTTTAAAAGTATGTGGGTGATAGTTTTAGGTGCCAAGCATTGTTCTGAGCTCTGGGATCTAGTTTGGGGGGTGGTGGGGGGTGGGGTTGGAGGAACAAGGTTCCTTGTGTTGTAGAACTTCTAGAAAGGAACTCGCTTCCATAGAGGCAATTCTGACTCACAGCATCCATGTGGAAAAGAGCAGGATGGGCCCTCTAGGTTTCCAAGACAACCTTTTTTGGGGGGTGGGGGGAATGAGCAAAAAAGTAAATGACAATGCAAATTGGGGACAGTGGGAGCAGCTGGAATTACACCCATCAGTGAGCTCTTACAGGCAGCAGTGCACTAGATTTCTCACACAAAGAATGGACAATTTTGGTGATTGTGAGACTGGCATGAGAGCCAGTCTGACTGTCTGACCTCTGACTTCATTGGGTAAGAGAATGATCTCAACATTAGCCCAAGGCAGATTCTCTTTCTCTGCCCTCCAAAGATCTTTACTGTTCTGACATCAGCCATATTTCTCAGGACACACTCTGCTTCTCTGCTGCGTTCTGTAAACCATTGCAATGCCCACATAGAACTCACAGACCATTCTCAAAATTGTGGCGTGTATTAGGGAAGTTAACAGGGTACTGCTCTTCCTGTCAGGACTGCCTCTTCTGAGCTTTCTCCACAGCCAGGCTTCTCTCTGGTCCTTGCTGGTCAACCCTGCTGATGCAGTGTTGCAAAGCCCTTTTAATACTGCTGGTTACTACCCAAAGGGCACCCACCTAAGTGTCAGCCAGAAGGCTCCGCTCTAGCTCCTTAGCCAGCAAACTTGCTTCTCCCAATTAAGTGCTTTGAACCACCTGACTCACAAAGGAGCCCCTACCTGAAAGCACTCACTGTACACAGACTTACTTCTCTTTCCAGTGCTTTTAGTTCTGTTGCTGCTGCTGCTACTCTGGTTTCACAGCTTTCTGTCCCCGGATGACAGGAACCTCAGGGTTTAAAAGGCATGCGCCACACCTGGCTCTTCTCTTGGTGACAGTGAGATCGCCGCCACCACCACCACCCTCTTCCTGCTTCTGAAATTGCTCATTTTATATCCATCTCGTCATATGACAAAATGGGCTGATCTTCACTTTCGACTTCAAAGGTTTCCTGATCATAATCAATCCTGTTAACAATCACAACTGAACCATATAGTACTGTTAGCATCTGCGTCGCCTTCTTTTACCCGGAGTCATCAGTGAACAGGAAATGCAGGCAGTCTGTATGGTCCCACCCTGCACATTGGTGGGCAACACAAAGACTGTGGCTAGAAAAACCACATCGAGTACATTGTTATGCCATGGTCGTGCTTGCTGGTTTTGCAGACTTTGTAATTAGAGATTCTCATTTCATTTTTCTTAAGTAATGGAAATGGAAAAGCAACTTTTAGTTTTTAGAATATGAAAAGCTCATAAGTAGATAAAATTTTCTAATAAACACACAAACTAAATCTTCTTAGTTACAAATGCCATTCAAAAGAGTGTCTGTTAGGCTGTGTTTCCAGGTATTGCTGGTTTCTATTTGTTAATTACTGCCATGATAATTAAACTACTGATAGTATAGCGGTTACACATCCGTCCTCTTAACCATTCTGCTGAAGAATGACAAGGCTTTCTACTCTTGAAAAATTCTGTCATTGGATAAACTGTTGATGCTATTCATTCAATTGCCTTAGTACCCTAGGGGGGGGATGATAGATAATATTTCTCATTTTTGATTATTTAGGCTTTTTGTTTTGTTTTCCTGCCTTTTGTTTGTTTTTCTTGCTTTTTGTATGTGACCACGAAAGTACACCAGACTTTACATTGATAACTCATGGATGAACAGAGAGATTCTGGGTTCCCACTTACCATATGTACTTTTGTATAAATCAAGTTTTTCAGCACATTTTCTTACACAGTTGTGATAAAATTAGGTGCTTCAGGTGATATTCAGGTCGGCTTATACTCGAGTATGTATGGTAACTCTAGTCCTATTGCAAGAACCATCTTTTTTTTTTTTTTAAACCAGTTTTTATAACATGGCCTGGCTCGATACTCACCCTCATGAAATAATTGCTGAAGATAAGGGTACTATAGCAAAACATGGTGACTAAAGCAGCTAGACCGGCTATCAATCTGAAGAGTGCCCTGGTCTTAAAGGCTTGTATTCAAACCAGCAGCCACAGAAACAGGGAATCAACTAAGTCCACATGGGAGAAGCACATCAGCTTCTGTGATCCAGGAAAACAATAGCAAAATTCAAACACGACAGAGTGAAAACTATCAGAGCCTAAATTGTGAACACTCAATTTGTAAAAAGCTATGGAGGACAATGGGAACTTATAAGTATCTAGTCGGATTAAGCTGCTGGCACACCCCCTCTAGCCACCACTGGTAAGGGACTTGAGCAGATTTACTATCAGAGATTATGGTAAGCTTGATTATGGTGGATCGTACTGTGGTATACAATGGAGTGAGCTGCTCCCCCCCTGCCCCCCCCCCCCCAAAAAAAAATAAAGGGACAAAAGATCTACTGGGAGCAGCTTTCGTAATACACATTTTTCCCACAAGGGGAGCATCTAGCAATTCACCCTGCTTTAATGCACCCAGTTGGTGTCACCTGGGAAGGTTCTCTCTGGTCACAGTGAATCTTTTCATACAACCAGTTCCACTCAAACCTTGTTTTTTTGGTGGTGGCTGTGGCAGTCATGTGCTTATGTTAATTTTATGATTGAAATGTAGGGGTGGAGTCTGGCCTGTTATAGCCATTGAGCAGCCAATGAGGCCTCTATGTGGGCAAGGCTTTCTCCTGAGACTTCTGGGAAATCTCACGATATTTCCCTCATGAAGATGAGAAACTATCTTCCCCAGTTGTTGGGAATTAGTTTCAGAGACGATTAATCACGGACAAGACAAGCTGGCAGCGTTCGAGAAGCTGGAGGAGCCGGCAGAGAGACCACACAGCTTTGCCCTGATGGAGCCAGACCCCTGAAGCTGGGGTGGCCACATGGAGACCTCTGCCAGCGATGAGTTGCTTCTGCTGTTGATGGACCCTGAGCCCTGGAGGCGAGGTGCCCTGCCAGCACCAGGATACTACACCCACTGATGTGTGACATCGTGAGTCGGAAAAAGACTTTATAGACTGATTTCGGGCATATGGGTTAATGTTGAACTTATGATTTTGAACTGGACTGGGCTGGGATGCTTTCTCCATGTCCCATTCCTTTTGTTTATAAACTCTTATATCGATATGCGTGTCCTTGAATTTGTTCCTCTAGTCTGCCCAGACTAACACAATGGCCAAATTAAGAGAACAACAAGTGGTTGTGAAATGATTGTTTCTGCTCAGAAAAAATGCCGCAGAAACTGTTGTGATGTTGAACACAGCTTACAAGAACAACACTATGGGAAAAATTCAAGTATGCTAGTGATTTACTGGTTTCAAAAATGGTGAACTGTTGACTCATGACAAATCACATTCTGGACGTCCATCAACTTCCCCAATGGACAAAAATGTTGACTAGTATTGCATTTGAAGTTCATTCCACCAGGTGAGACTGTTAGTCGTTTTCTATTCAGAGGTTCTGAAAAGATAGCATAACAGTGTGTGACAAAAAAGGCCTCATTTGTGGCTGACAGGACTGGTTTTGCCACTGTGAGAATCCACCTGCTTACGCAGCCATCTCTGTGTGCTGCTTTTTGGTAAAAAAGCATGCTTCTCTGACCCCAAACACCATACTCATCTGACCCCACTCTGTGCAAGTTTTTCTTTGTGCGAATGCAGAGGGACATTAAAAGGACAGCAACTGGATGACATAGAAGAGGTGAAGAAAAACAAGGGAGGTGCAGCACGTCAGCCATACAAACAAAGGACTTTGAGGCATGGTTCCAAGAATGGAATCACAGATTTGACAAATATTTTAAGTGTAATGGAGGCTGCATTGGAGGTGATAAGGTTGTTTTATAAAAAAAACTTAGGGCTGAGCCCCAGTGGCATAGTGGTTGTGTGCGGGACTGCAGCCCACTGAGACGGAGGTTCAATTCCAGCAGTGGGGCTGGGCCTCCTACTCCCACCACCGGAGAGCAGTGATGCACCCCCCCCCAAAAAAAATTAAATACATCCATTTTGGCTTTTTTTGGGGGGCTATCCCTTTGTATATTTTCCCCACAATTTAAAAAATACATGAATAACAAGTACGAGGAAGAAAAGTATTCTAGAATTTTCTGTACAACCTTTCTTGATATGATTCAATTGAACTGTATAAAATGTGAATGAAGTGCCAATAAAACTGTTAAAAAAACAAATCAAAGTTACAGTCTCCAAAACCCACAGGCAGTTTTTCTCCAGTCCTCATAGAAGCCCTGTGAGTCAGAATCAACTTGATGGTATTGGATTTGGTGTGGTCATGGTAACTGAAACTAAAGGTTTAAAAGTATCTGTATATCAGATCATTGTTAGGTAATACATATGGAATATCATTTTGTCTTTTAAAAAGTAATGTTCATGGAAAAAGTATAAAATGTGAATTATGAAGTCACCTTTTTCGGAGAAGAAAAGATAAGAACAAAGGACTAAGGAAACTAAAATAGTTTAAAAAGCCTTGTAATATATTTTCAAGATTAGAAGCATAAGTAATAGTGGCAAAGTTCTCCCTGGTTTTTAAGTAGATATCCAGGCATCAAAATGTGTCTCAAGCACTTTTATTAAAAGATTAAATTCAGAGGTTTCAATTTTCCAAGTAGCCCACTATGGTCTTTGACTTTCTACAGAGGAGATTCAATCAAATTTGGGGACATCTCACTTTTTTTCTTTAAATAATTTTATTGGTGGCTCTTACAGCTACTACAACATTCAGTACATCATTTGTATCAAGCACATTTGCACACATGCTGCCACATACATTTCCAAACATTTTCCACTTGAGCCCTTGGTACAAGCTCCTTTAAAAAAAAAAAAACTCCCCTTTCCCCTCCCCCGCCTTTTTTTAATGAATCATTTTATTGGGGGCCATATAGCTCCCATCACAATACATACCAACATCAATTGTATGCAGGCCACATTTACACACCCATTGCCATCATCACTCTCAAAACATCCTCCTTCCCTCCAGGCCCCAGTATCAGCTCCCTATATTACCCTTCCTCCCCCCCTTCCCCTTGAACCCTTAGTAATTTACAAATTGTTATTTTTTCATACTGTACACTGTACAACGTGTCCCAACACTCGCTTCCCTGTTGTCCGTGTCCCAGAGAGGAGGCTACGTGTAGATCCCTGAGGTTGGTTCTCCCTTTCTATTCCTCCATCCCTCTACCCTCCTGGTATTACCACTCCTATTACTAGTCTTGAGGGATCATCTATCCTAAGTTCCCCATGTTTCCAACTTCACTGTACATCTCCTGGTCTAGCTGGATGTATATGGTAGAATTGGGGTCATGATGGTGGGAGGCAGCATGGGAACGAGAGGAAGGTTGCATATTTCATTGTTCCTACCTTGTATCTTAACTGGCTCATCTCCTCCTTGTAGCCCCTCTGCAAGAAGATGTCACCTCACCTATTGGTGGGCTTTGGGTCCCCGACATCTCACATCTCACTTTTTTTAACACACCCTCCAAGCCTAACTCCAGGACCCCCAGGTGGTATACCCACCAAATAAATAATGGGCAAGGAGAGAAATAGGTATGTATGACCAGAATTTTCTAAAGCAGCTTCACGCTGTGGACCTAAAATGACTGCTTGCTTTTCCCTTTTTTTCTTTCTCAACTATCCTGTATAATAGACATGTATTGCCTGTGACTAAAAAAGAAAGCTCTACAAGAGAACAGCAAGTAGCATAGGAAGGACCCACAGAAGCCCACTAGGGACAATTTGGAGCAGTGCTATGGACACATTTCATGTTTCTGTCTCACTGAGTCAAACGTCTTGCCCTTGGCAGATTCAGACTCCAAGTGACCCTCTAAGACAAAGTAACTTTATCACAGTGTTTTATGGCAGCAGAACCCCTCTTCTAGAAGGAGTGACCCCAACTGGGGTGAAGTCCTCTGTGAATTGGTTTTAAATTGTATATATATAAAAGGGATTGAAGGTAGGGGTGATGTATGGTCCATGGACACCAGACAGGCAGTCGCTCTCCCTCTTTGAGAGACTGGATTAGAAGTTTACATGACTTAAGAGCAGAAGCCTGTCTGCATGCTTCTTGGAGTGTGCTTATCCTTATATTAGTAAACTCATACAATATCTGTTTTCTTGTGTGTTACTGGCTAACTTCTCTCAGCATAATGGTTTCCAAGTCCTTCCATTGCCTTGAGGTGTTTCATGTTTGTAACTTTTTCGGAGCTGCGTAGTAATTCATTGTGTGCATGTCTCCTGTAGTTTCCTTATCCGTTCTTCTCTTAGGCAATTGGGCTGTTTCCGACGTCTCGCTGTTCTGAGCTATGTTGCAGTAAGCATTGGAGAGCATACTTTTGTTCCTGGTCTGCCTTTTGGGGGGCCATGTTCCCAAAAGCAAGACTGCTGAATTGTATGGGATTTCCATTCTCAATTGTTGGAGGTAGTATCATATTCCTTTCCACAGTGATTGTAGAGGTTTACAAATCTACCAACCATGCATATGACATGCCACTGTTCAATGCTCCCTCATATCAAGAGATCATTGAAGATAGGCATACTGCAGCAAAATGTGGTAAAGAAAGCAGATGATGCCTGTTTTTCTAAAAAGAATAGCACCTGGGATCCTTTAGTCTTGTTTTCAAACAAGCAGTCACCTGAGTGAGCATCAGCTAAGTTTATGTAGAAGCCTGTGTGATCCCAAAAGGAAAAATAACAAAATCCAAATCCAAAGGATGGAATGGTATCAGTTTACGTTGGGAACACCCATTTGCAGAAAGGCTGTGGGTGAGAGTGGAAACCCCGAATCCACTTGAAGAGTCCCTGACTGGTTTAAGCCTCTGTTGAATCCCCTCTCGCTACAGTCAAGGAATGTGAAGAACCTGGCTCGTAGACAGAGTATATTGCACAGTCAATTATGACATGTAATTAGGTTGAAAAGTAGTACCTGATAATTTGAGCTCACTTTAGACCCATTTTAATTTGCGCAGCTTTTAATACTTCTGCTGCTTTGGTAGCAACAGGTGTTTTAGTAGCTGAGGTGTTTTGGTAACTTTATTTTGGAATTGTTATGGGTCTTTTTATTTTTTATTTTATATATTTTTCAGTATATGAAATCTAGATAGGTAAAACTATAAAGACGGAAACTGGATTAATGAGTTATTAGAGATATAGGAGCGGAGGGTGGATGGGGAATAAGTTAATGATGAGTACAAAAAGAAAGAAAATGTTCTAGAACTGATTATAGAGGTGACTTTTTAATATGTTTGAACAATGGGAGTGTATATATGAACTAGATGTCCGTAAAACTATTTTTAAAAAGAAAAGATAAAAGAGAGGGAAGAGCTGCCTCGTAGGGTTTCGAAGGCTGTTGTGATTACAGAAGCAGACTGCCACATTTCGGTCTCATGAGGGACTGACTGGAGGGCTCCCACACAGACCGTTGGTTAGTAGCTGAGCTCATAGCCAGTGTGCCACACTCAGCAGGCTGCTGTAGACAGTAGTTAATTCCAGTGTCACTGCCTGTGCCTCCTACTTTAGAACTGGCACTTTTTGTGATCCTTTAGAGGCCAGAATGGGGGTGGGTAGCCTGTTGTTCCACTTTTAACAAGCCTCCGAGCGTTAGTGAGAAGTCCTCCCCTTCCCGCGCCCGCCCTCCCCTACCATGGACCCATCCTTGAAACAAAAACAAGTCCACTACCTCCATGTCCATTCTATAGGGCAGAATGGAACTGACTGCTTCTTAATATTTCCAAAGCTCTTGAGGAGCCTTAAGAGAGCAGTCAGCCTCCTCTTTCTCCTGCTGAGAGGCTATGAGCTTGAAAGAACCTCTCTTTTGGTTAGCAGCCCAGCATTTAACCCCTTGCACCACCAGGGCTCAGTGCAGTGGTTGTGTGCCAGTGATGATCGGAGGGAGCAAAGAGCCACACACCAGGGGCTACCAGCTCACAGGAAACAGTTACTGAGGGAAGCCGCCAAGGAAAACTTTCTTTGACTAGTTTGACCAAGTAATTGAATAAGTGAATTTAGTACTTTCAAGTACTCCAAGACTCTGTGGAGTCTCAGAAGCCAAGGAATCATTCACTGTAATTGGGAGGGCTTGGGGTTCCTGAGGGATGAAGCAACCTTGGAACTAACTCCTGCCAGAGAAATTCGGTTTCCTTAGTTGAAGGAGGTCCTCCTGGAGGAATAAATAGCCGGAACTAATGACAGTGGCCCTGTGGTATTCACAGAATTAATGTTTGCAGTTTTGATGCTTCTAAAATAAGGCAGACATACATGACCTGTTCTTTATTATTTTCTCAAACTGTAGATTTTAGTTGAGGAAGTTTCCCTGAGCTGCTTAGACTCTCCACCCCCTGTGCTCACTTTGGTTCTAATTGAATGCGTAAGTTTTGCCTCTGAAGGTAGGGGAGGAAGTCCCCTTGGTTATTGGGCTTAGTTATAAGCTGTAGGTTTGGGCCACATTTGCGCTCTTGGGATCAGTGAGCACTGGAATCAAAAGGTTGGAACAGTGGAGAAATGCCCACCTGCAGGAGCACAATTCAAGTGTCTGCTCATGCCAAAGCAGTCACAGGTTCGAGCCCAGTGTCAAGGAAGGTTGCAGCCCAGTGAAGTCACTGTGAGGCCTTGGCACAGGAAGGGATACCTAATAAATACAGGGGGATGAAGACATGGGGTCATGACTCAGTCTCCTACCATATATACTCCACCGGGATTTGGGGATTGGGGTGCTGCATCAAGAGTATGCTGAGATGATATTCTGTACAATGTCTTACACACATTGGTTTCCCAAAGCAGGCTAGTGAGGTCCTTCTGAAAACCTTTATGGAAAATTAACCTTGTAATATCCTGTAACTGATACTTTGTTAATCTATGTTAGCTGTTAGTAAGTTGACTTCCACTCATGCAATGGAGCCAACTGCCCAGACCCACAACATTCTCGGAATTGCCATCATGGTTCAATCCATCGTTGCAGCTGCTGTGACAGCCCATCTTCCTCAGCATCTCCTGAGTGCTCACACTGAACATAATAAGGCACCCCTAAAATGATGGTGACACCCTCTTGATGAGGTGTCCAGAGCAAGTGAGTCAGGCAGTGCAGCAATTGGTTTTCCATAAGGTTTTCATTCGCTAATGTGGGGGAAGAGATCACCAGGCCTTTCTTCCCAGTCTCTCATAATCAGAAGCCTGTACTGAGATTTATCCACCATGGGTACTGGGATTTTGAGATGCTAGTGGCATTGGTTCCAGTATCAAAGCAACACACAGGCCACCACAGTATGGCAGATAGTTTGGCTAGATTTTTCAAGGGTTGGTTTTTCAATCTAGCCACTCTTCTGTGAGAAAAAGACCTCTCCAAATTCCAGCCAGGTCTTGGAATGTCCACCTCACATAAATTAATAAGGATATCATTCTTTGGGAAATGGAAAATCACTAGAGATTTTTAATGAGGAAAATAAGTTCTGGCCTAGATATTGGGAAGAAGTAACAAAGAAATACATTCTGTAAACATGAAAGCAATGCTATAGGTTGGGCTCTGGTAAGAGAATATAAAGTATTCCTAGAGAAATAAGTAGAAACTAAAGGCACTAGAGGAAATACTGATGTGGGTGACTTAGTAGCCACATTTCTTCTAAAATGTTATGGCCTGTTACTTGATACTTTTCTCGGGGATCAGTTGAAACCCAGCCAGTGTGGGTAGATTGGCGCTCTGCTGTGGATCACACTCTGCTCTTAGAGGAGGCAGTGCATGCTTTGAGAACTCAAGATGTAGGTGTGAATTCCAGCTTTGACATGTGCCCAGCAATTTGGAGAAATTGCTTTGCTTCCTAAGTTTCAGAAGGAATCTCATCAGTGAAACTCGGATAATCCCACCCTCTTGGTTTAGTGTGAGGATTTCTAAAAGGAGCCTTGGTAGCTCAGTGCTCGGCTTCTAGCAGAGGGTTTGGCAGTGTCAGCCCACCAGATGCTGAGTGGAAAAACGATGTGGCCGTTGGCTACTGTAAAAGGGTATAGCCCTAGGACCCCTCGGGGTAGCTTTGCTCCATCCTGTAGGTTTGCTGTGAGTCAGAATTGACTGGCCAGGCGTGACTGAGGATCATATAATGATTAAATAATGATTCACATTAGCATCACATCAGTGCCTGATTAATATATAGCAAGGGCTCAATCAATGTTAATAATATCTCTGTCAGAAGATAGATTTTGGTCCCAATAAGTAAATGTTTGGAAAACTAAATAGCATGAAGGCCAAGTACCAGTTTTAGGATCCTGGGGGTGAATGTACCCTAGCACACTGTGTAACCCTAATTCAGTTATGAAAGAGGAAAACATGGTGTAAAGTGACTGTAAAAAAATAATTGTTATAAGGCATCTGCCAATGTAGTCTTGCATCTATTCCTCCCTTTCCCAGTTTCCAACACCCCAGCTGTGCTATCTGTGCCTTCTCGCCCTTGAGCTTTACTCTGGTTCTTTTAGCTTCTCCTGCCCATCTGGGTTTTGCCAATCAGTGCCATGACATGACTTGTGAACCCACATCTGCGCATTCTTTCCTTATCTTTCTGCATGTGCTCCAGTTAAAAAGCTGGGAATTGGTGGCAATATGTCACTCAATTACAAAACAGTCTCCACACCCTCATCCCTTGGTTATAATGGATTACTGCTGAAGAAATAATACTCTAGCCCTAAGTGCCGGCAATTTTTAGCTACTGTGTCTTACACATTACCTCTATTTTAGGAATCCACCTAGAGGTGGCTCTAGAAGTAATGACACAAGACCAAATTAAGAACATGTGCCATGATGCCAATTCTTATAAGGACTCCTACAAATACCTTTTGGAATTGGAGTTTTTTAAATCCCCTTTATAGCTAATAAGTAGGAGACTGTGAGGACTGTATAATCACATGTCATTGCACAGTTCTGCAGCAGAGCCAGAGCTCAGAGCCTCAGTAAGCAGGAATGTCCACAGGACTCACAACCGTTCCCTGTGGCACCTTTGTAGCCTGCATTGCCTTCTTCAAAGGAGCAGATTTGGGAGGAAACAGTTTTAGAAGGGGTGTTTTATGAGTGAACATTTCAAGCATTTATGCAATAGCATAGACACCACTTGGTATAACAGCCTATTTGAAAACTGTTTAGAAATAACTACCAAAAACAAACAATGATTTTAAAAATCATTTCCTTACCCAAAACAAATGTGGACCCCACCCCCAAAAAAACTTATTTTTTTTAACCTCTGATAATACTGTGAAGATTTTTTGTTTCTACTTAGAACTACTGACTATGAATGCTATCTAATTGCATGAAATAATTTGCATCCTATATTAGAAAGAAATACTATGTTTTCTTTCTCTCTATCTAATAGAATAAAGCTTTTGTCAAATGTTTCCATTTTTGTTATTTTGTATTTATTTTATTATAAAGAAAGACTGGCATGTTAACAATTGTGGAAGATTTCTCATATTTCTGGGAAATTCCGACTAATGACACTTGATGGATGAGTATTTTGGTTTCTGACCTTGTCCTGTAACATGAGTGTATGGGTGTGTACACAAGTGTGGGCCTGTGCAAAATATGGTTTCAGGTTTATCTTCTGAAAGACTTTTATTAATTCACCCTTACTGAGTGGAAAAGAGTGATTATAAAATAGGCGAAAAGTTCTGTTTTTAGTTTGTCTGTTTGAGTAAAAAGATATTCAAGTATTTGAAATGGAAAAATTGTGAGTAATAAGGGTGGTGAAAAACGCCACTTGTGTCTTGTCCATATGTTGGAAGTTTCATCACAAATCATGGAGCCCTTGAATTTAACACATTAAAAACGATATTTTAAAATCAAGAAGTTAAAAATCAAGCAGCCAAATCAATGTGAAGGGGTGGGGAAGTAGTGGAGATCCAAAACCCATCTGGAACTTAACACATTAAAGACCAGAGAAACTCAGTATCTGTTCGCAATGTGTTAATGTCAAGACAGGAAGATAGTGTGGGAGTTAGCCTCTTCAATGACTCCCACGATGCTTCCCACCCCACTCCACACCCTTAAGAAAGTCTCTCTCCTTGAGGAAGGGCAGAGCCACATGTAGCCCACTGAGGACATTTACTCAGCCCGCCAGGTGTTTTTGTCGCTGCTGCTGTCCTGCGACTGGACCCGCAGTGAATGTGTTCATAGTGTTCTTTTAAACTATAGTCCAGCCCTTCGATGGTCTGAGGGACAGTGAACTGGGCCCCTCTTTCAAAAGCTTGAGGACCCCTGGATTAAGGCAATGTGCACAAGGGATGGCCTGTCACTTCTGGGACTAAAGGCTACAGCTCTGTGGGGGATCAGTTAGACTGATAGGTGCCAAGTGTGATGTCTCGAGGCACCTCTGCCTGGCAGTGGGTCCTCCCCACGTCAAGCAATACTTAACATGGCTCTAGCCATAGCCAACTGCCCACATTGTAGCCTACAGGACACCCTGAGCCCACCTACCCACTCAGCTAAGTCACTCCTGACCCCCTGACTCTGAGATATTTCCAGTCCTAAATTTAGGAGTGATTTGTAACAATGAGTCTAGAAACTTAGTGATTCGAAAAGTGAAAGGAATTCTATTATCCCCAGCCTCCAAAATAATGTAGAGAATCATTTATATAATAGCCGGGAAAAATTCAGAAGTATACCTTATAAATGAAGGTATTTCAGTGTGGAGATATCATTTGTTTCATTTTTATTTCTGTGTTTTTTCCTTGTTTTTTTTAACCCTTTCATTTATAATATTGAAAAAGAACTATTTTGCACTAAGACTGGAGATTTTCCTCTAGTCACACTCACACCTCAGAGAGAGAATGAGATTAATCACCTCAGGGCCTTCTGTGTAATAACTGGTGTGCAGACATTCAGGTTCTTTATAGTAATTCTCTCAGGTTTGTTTAAGATGGAGGACTCCCTGACTTGTGACAATAGACAGTCTTTGAAATCAAAATCTAGTCTTGAGAAGTTGCAGATGTGAAGTGTCACTCAGTTATCTTTTTACTTACATTCAGGGTCTCATTTTGGAGGTGAAAAGTGGCTTTGTAATTAAGAACCCAGGATTTTAAGTTAGAGCCACCAGAATTCAAATCCCAGCTCTGCCACCAGGAGTTTGGATGATCTTTAGAAATTGACTGAAGCTTTTCAGGTCTTGGCTTTCTGACTTTGCAGAACTAGGTTGATAAGACTTTACCTTTCGGTTGTTGTGGGGATTAAATGAGGTGACGTGTATTATTGGACCTGACACTGGTCATATTTTATCCATTAGAAATTGAAGCATTGTAAATACCCTCCTCATTATAACCATCAGTGCTGGTTAATTGAAATACAGGTAAAAACACTTTTTACCTAAACTAAAATTAATTATTTCTTAGGAAAACAACAAGATTTACTTCTGGATTTGCTCAAATATGTTACTAAACTGATTAAGTTTATTGGTTAATATACAGTTTTCCTAATCTGATCCATCTTATTAAATCTCACAGTCATTTAGACAGATTGCCAAAAGGCGGAGTTCTCTGTGACTAACAAAACCCAAACCTATTGTCATTGAGTCACTTCCAACTCAAGGTTTCTGACAGCTCATCTTCTCCTGCTGAGGCTGATGGGTTGAACCACTAACCTGGAGGTCAGCGGACCAGTGCCCGCAAAGCTCCTTATCTTATATTCAAGTTCACAGACATTGAGCTGAGTCAATTCTGACTCATAACATCTGCAGGCCAGAGCAGACTTACCCCTGTGGTACTGTAATTCTTTACAGAGGTATCCCGCCTCACCTTTTCCCATGGATGGTTTCGAACTGCTGACCTTGTGGTTAGCAGCCTAAGGCATAACTGACCACACCAGCAGGGCTCCTCATACCTCATATAAATGTCCCCTAAAAGCAGAATGGGTGGAAGGGAGGAAGGCGAGGAAGGGATTCGGTAGTAGCCCCGGTTGTGGCGTCAAATGCAGATAGTTGCCACATTGGGAAGGACCTTTTCCACCACTTGCAAAGTGTGAAATTCACTTACATAAGTAGTGTGAGGATCCTCTTTCTGATCTGCTAACATAATCTGGGGAGCAGCAGCATGACATAAAGAGGGCAAGATTGGGAGGTTGTAGTTTTAGGTTGTTGACATAAGAAGTTGAGCGCGAGACTGAAATCGTTAATGAAGATGACAAGATTTGGAGCATAAAAAGCATTTCCAACAAGTAGCATGGGCCACTGTCTTGATGAAGACTCTTCAAGACCCATTCTTCTGCTGAGAACTCTCACACTTCAGTGAGATTTGGGATATTTCTATGGTTGCTTGAGCAAGAAGAAAAATCTAGCAGTTTTATTAGAAGTGATTCATAGTAGCTCTTTGTCACAATAAATTCTTTCATTGCCATCTCAACTAAGAAAGTTGGCAAACTGCATAAAAACTGCAGTTGCCTATTAATTGTATTTGAATCTTGTTTTCTGTATTACCTTTCCTTTTTGGGTAGTGCAGATCTTGCTTGGCATTTCAAAGCAGGCAGTGAACTAAAAAACTTGGCAGCAGTTGGGTCAGAAATTAATCAGATTGTATTGGTACAGTGAAGGGTAGACTTCACAGGTTGTTCAAGGTTTCTCCACCACTTCCTGACAGTTTGCCACACTGTGGTGACTTGTGTGTTGCTGAAAGCTATCTCAGTGGTATTTCAAATGCCAGCAGGGCACCAAAAGGAACCAGTCGACTCTTCACCATTTCAGAAGATTGCCTATGAGCCGATGGTGCTGAGGGAAGAAGTTCAAACAGTACTGAAAGCCTTGGCCAAAAACAAGGTTCCTGGAATTGGTGAAACACCTACTGAAATGTTTCAGAAAGCTTAAGAAGCACTGGAAACACTCACTCATCTCTGCCAGGAAGTTTGGAAGACAGATACTTCACCAGCTGACTGATAGAGATCCATATTTGTGCCCATTCTAAATAAAGGTGACCTGAATGCTTACACTCCAGAATATCAATCTTTGATATTGCACACAAGTAAAATTTTGCTTAAGATCATCAGACAACAGCTGCAGCAGCACATTGACAGGGAACTGCCAGAAGTTCAAGCGGATGCAGAAGAACTGATTATCATTGCTGATACCAGACGGATTTTGGCTGGAAGCAGAGAATATAAGAAAGCAGTGTACTTGTATTTTCAATGACTGTGTAAAGGCATTTGACTGTGGACTGTAGTAAACTGGATAACTTTGAGAAGAATGGGAATTATAGAACACCTCGTCATGCTTATTTGCAACTTGTATATGGACCGAGAAGCAGCTATGCAAACAGAACAAGGAAGTGCTGCATAACTTACAAGCAGGAAAGGTGCGTATCAAGATTGTATCCTCTCCCCATGTTTGTTCAACCTATATGCTGAGCACGTCATCAGGGAAACTGAGTTATATGAAGAAGACTGGTATCTGGATTATTAACAACCTGTGTGTGTGCAGTGAAGACAACTTGAAGTGAGAACAACTTGAAGCACAGCTGATGAAGCTCCTGTAGCCTTCAATATGGCTGACAACACAATGTAAGGAGAACAAAACCCTCACATCTGGACTGAGACGTAACATCGTAAGTGGAGAAAATGGAGTTAAATGGAGAAAAGGTTGAAATTGCCAAGGATTTTGTCTTGTTTGGCTCCACCATCAATTCTCATGGAAGCTGCAATCAGGAGATCAAAAGACGTATTGCATTAGGTCAGTGGTTCTCAGCCTTCCTAATGCTGCCTGGCCCTTTCATACAGTTCCTCATGTTGTGGTGACCCCAACCTTAAACTTATTTTCCTTGCTATTTCATAACTGTAATTCTGCTAGTGTTATGAATTGGGTGATCTCTGTGAAAGAGCCGTTTGGCCCTCAAAGGAGTTGTGACCCACAGGTTGAAAACCACTGCATTAGGCAAATCTGCTGCCTAAAACCTCTTTATAGTACAGAAGGGCAAGGATGTTACTTTGAGGACTGAGGTGTGCCTGACCCAAGATACGGTATTCTCCATTGCTACCTGCAAGTGGACGTTAGACATTGATTAAGGAAGACCATAGAAGAATCGATGCGTTTGAACTGCGGTGCCAGAGGAGAATATTGAAAGGACTGTGGCCTGCTAAAAGGACGATTGATCTGTATTGGAAGAAGTAAGACCAGAGTGTTCCTTAGAGGCAAGGACAGTACGACTTTCTCTTCCAAACTCTGGGCATAATGTCAGGCTATTTATTACCAGTCCCTGCAGAAGGACAATGTGTTTGGTAAAGTGGAAGGCCAGTGAAAAAGAGGAAAACCCTCAGAGAGATGGAGTGACACAGGGACTCGGGCCCAGGAACAATCGTGAGGATGGCACCGAACCAGGAAATGCTTCTTTCTATTGTACATGGGGTCGCGAAAGGTCGGAGGAGACTGGATGGCACTTAACAACGGCAACAACAGTAAGTTTTCTCAGAGAGGCAGCCCTCCGCGGACAGGAGCTGTGCATTTGTGATAGGGCCTCATGCCCAAATAGTCAGCTGAGCAAAGTCCAAAATGCTTCTAAGTGATTGCTAAAAGGTGTGTGTGTGTGTGTGTGTGTGTGTGTGTGTTACACATGTACATATTCAGAGAAAATATGGGCTATTTGATGTAATCTACCTTGGGCAGTTTCATTCCAAGATGATTAAAGGAGTCTTGGGAACACTTGCTTATTTAGTAACCACATATAATTCTTTGCTCCAGAGGGAAATCTGGTTATGAAAACAGCATGAATCAGATGATCTCATCCCGAATATTGCAGTAATATCTTCCAGACCCAAATTGTCTCCATCAACTCAGACTGTGTTTGAAATACCAGATGTTCCCTACCCCACCCTCTTTTTTTCCCCTCTGTCCCGCATCTCTCAGGCAATACCCTTTCTTGGGTCAAAAGAGTCACCTGGAATGCTGCCAGCCTATCTGGTTGTCTGAAATCGTGAATACGGAGAAACGGACTCCATCTCTATTCCTAACCCCAGAGGAAGTAGATGCAGGGAGCTTGGGACTATAAATAAATTCAGTATCAGGAGCCACAGTGGTCACAGAGTGGGCTTGCGATCACCAGGTCAGTCAGAAGCCACCAGCTGTTCCTCAGGAGAAAGACTGCGCTTTCTACTCTCCCAATATTCCAGTCTCGGAAACCCACCGGGCCGGGTCTGCCCTGTCCGATAGGCTTGCTGTGAGAGGGCAGCCACGCAACGGCAGTGAGTTTGGTTTTGGGGGGGACCCTATAGGTGTTGATATTTTTAAAAGTTGTGCTGTGGTGAATTTTTCAGGATGAATAGGTTTTTCTTTTGTTTGGATTCTTTTTTCCAGTAGATCTTGAAACGATTCCCAAAGTCTAACTAACTTCCCTCCAAATATAGTCTAAATGGTCTTGTTTCCTGGACATTGAAGGAAAATAGAAACTCTGCTTGCACAGTGGTTAAAGTGCACCAAAGGGCAGCAGTTCAAACCCACCAGCTTCTCCAGCTTAGAAAGACCTGGCAGCCTATTTCTGTGAAGTTGTGTCATGCTTGTTGGTCAGGACCACTGAGGTGTCCGGACGCAGTGACTCTGTGTACCACTGAGTGAAACACCGCCCACTTCTGGGCCAGCCCTGCAATCTGGTCCTAAGTTTGAACCCAGTGCATTGTGGTCGCCTCTCTGTCCTTCATGGAAGCCCATCTAGTGGAGGGCCAGCCTCGTTTTCACTTCTCTCTTTACCAGGGACTGCTCTCTCCTGACTACGTGTCCAGAGTATGTGAGACCAAAGCTCTCTGTCTTTACCTCCAATGTTAGGGGTACTTCTTCAAAGTTAGATTTAGTCATGCTTTTAGCTGTCCATGACACTCAGTATTCTATACCAGCACTACCATGCAGACGCATTGATTCTTGCGTAAAGGTTTACAGCCCCACAAAACCTGAACAGCAGTTCTACTCTGACTTACAGGGTTGATGGGAGTCAAAATCCACTTGACAGCCATGACTGAGTGTGAAAAACTTGTCTGTCATACCTTTTACTATGATGCTGGCTAGAATTGGTTTCTAAGATTACACGAAGTAGGGACTTGTGCACTTACCACAAAAGCATCTGTTTTTGTAGACTGCATGTTGATTCTGAAGAGAATACCATATCACATTCGCTGTTCAAATAATGACGTGCAGCAGAAGAGACCTTATTATTCAGAACTTACATCTTGTGCTGCCTAAGTGTACTTTCCGTCCCACACCTCCAAGCTGGGTTCCAAATGACTCGGAGGTATGAGAATTAATTTCTTAGCTTCCTCAAACAATTATTTTCTGTTTAGCATTTAAAAAAGAAAAAAACTAAATCTTCAGCAGATGACTATGCAGAAAGACAGCTGAGGAAAAATAAAGTTACTCTGATTCATGGTTCACAATCACAATCTTTGAGAATTCAAAGGTATCTTGGAGAAGATCTAATTCAAGTCCCTCATCATCTAGGTGAGACCCCCAAGGGGAAAAAGTTGACTATCAAGGTAAGAAATATATTGACACTCGGTGACACCCCTGGACCAGGTCGCAGTTTTCTTGACTCTCCTCCAGTGAGCATTCTACAATCTGACTCTCTTCTTTCCTAGTGTCTCTAACCGGTGTATTCCTTGATTCTATTTCCCTTCTTCACAAGACATTGGTCTTACATGTAATCACACATCTTAGCATTTAATGCTGGTATCTGAATCTCATGTTCAGAGTGACCTTACATCATGAGGTTCCACTTCCTCTGACACCCCTCTTGAAGGCACCTGTGCATGCAGTGTGGTCTCACTAATACATCACGGCACTGACCAGGGCTTATGGAGCCCGCAGACAGATAGGCAGATACTCGCACAGATTTGAAGTGCCTCTCTTTAAGGTGAAGACCCCTGCCTAGAGGACATGATTGTATGGAAAGCAGCTAATGGGGGGGGGGGGTGACAATTCTGGACTTCAGTAAGGAACCCTTGGTGGAGTCGTGGTTACACATTTGGTGTGGCTCTCCACTTCCATAAAGAATTACAGTCTGGGAAACCCACACAGGGCATTTCTACTTTGTTGTAGTATGTCACTGTGAGTCAGAACCATTGAATCCAATGTCAGTGGACTTGGTTTCAGTTTGGGTTTGGACTTCTGGGAATGCTGAAGGTGGGGGTGGTGATTGGGGGGCAGATTCCAGAGTGAAGGAGGACAGATTGTCTGGTTTGGTTGAGATCCTAGAAAGAGCTAGCTGAGACTAGAAAGAGCTAGCAAACCCCAAGTGTGTTGACACTGGCTAAGAAACCCTTTGAATAGACTTCGAGAACTTTCCTCAGGCAATGCTGGCTCTGAAAGTCATTGCACTATAGAAATTGACATCTGAGGCTCATTGGTTTATAAAGAGAAAAACTAGCAGATAACTAGCTAAGGTAGCTAAGGTAGGTCTGCTTCCATACAATTGTACAATCTACATTGAGACTAGCTACATCCAGGGGAAAAGAAAGCACTAGCACATCTTTGCATTGTGCAGTTTTTAATCATAGCAAGTTAGTAAAGGGGATAAGCGTATGAACAGAGTTTCTATCCAATTATATGTCGTAGAGATCATCAATACTAGTGCCAGTAGGCTTTAAACATTATAGATAAAATATAAAATTTTACAGTTTAGCTTTTAAATAACTTGATAAAATAACTTTTTACTCAAATTTCCCTGGGAAAATTAGTTAATTACCAAATAAAACCCTGTAACCACTAGAGAAATTAGTGGTCTTATTTTTTTGTTTTTTAATTAGAACTAGTTATAGCAAGAGAGAGTTTATCATAATTGCTTTTTTCCTCATCTCATTCTTTTGTGTACTGGCTTTTGATACCTTTTCCTGATGGTGGGAAAATGAAAGAGTGTGTGTCGAGATAGGTAGGAGGTCCAGGCAGGCACAGGGCTGGCGGGGCAAAGCCTCAGCAGAGAGGACATGATCCTTCCCTGCAGGCTGGTGGAACACGAGAGCGGTGCTTCCCTACTTTTCCAGACAGGCTGCTTTCTCAAATTTCTGCTTTTCCCCAAATCGGGCTTCCTGGACTCTCTGAGGTATGACTGTCAGAATGAGAGCAGCTGCTTTTGTTCCCACCTCTTAAACCTGGGACCCAGGCTCAGTGCTGAGTGGGTTGACTTTCTCCTTTGCCCAAAGGAAAGAAAAGGTAAAAAACTTGCTCTGGTCACAGGTCTGAAGATGTGTCTCTCACATGGCCTCTAGCACAGGACATTTGCATGTGCTTTTCCCTCTACATTGAATAAATATCCTCCTCCTTTGCCAAGTGAGACACTGTACAAACGTTTAATTTTGGTTCAAGCATCCCTTGCTCACCAAAATCTTTTCCACATGAAATAATATGTGACATTCAAAAATAACATTGAATCTGCAGAACAGCTCATAACATGGATGGATGACGAGGGCATTATGCTGAGAGGGATCATTCTCTCACAGTGTGAATAAATATATGTGAGGCCTCAACTATGGAAAGTCCAGAAATGTTAGAAATGCTTACATATAGAAAGACACATTATTTGAAGGTTACCAGGACTGGGAGCAGAACAGTGGAAATCACTGTCTAGAAGGCCAGCACTTCCTAATTAAGGCAAGGCAAATATACCTTAACGGAAAAGTCAGCACCAATGACCCAGGCAAAGGAAGAAACTGGGAGGATCACAGAGAAGGTAGATAAATACTGGTGCCTAGCCAGCCATTGCCACCCTGTGGATCCAGTATTACCCGTCATCTACAAGTGGGAAGGATAGAGACAGACCCTCAAGCTGAATGGAACTACTACCATGAACTCGGGGGACTTCAAAAACTTCACTGAAAAGAATTCATTATTTTCTTTCATTCTCCCCCAAACTTTTTGAAGGCCCTTCAGAAATATGTGTTGGGCGGTGATCCGTAAGGTCAGCAGTTCAAAATCAGCAGCTGCTCTGAGAGACAAGAGTGGACTTTCTCCTCTCATAAACCTACACGGTCACTATGAGTGGGCACCGACTCGATAACAGTGAGCTTTTTTGTTTTTCTTTTGTCATATATATATATATATATATATATATATATATATATAGTGTATATATATATATATACATAGAGAGAGAGAGAGACTTGACAGGGTATTTCTCCATATGTGTTTGTATGTGCTTACGTGTTGCAGAGTGAGGGAGGAAAGAGTGTCAGATAGCATCGAGATCCTCCAGGTGAGACTAGGAAGAGCTAGCAAACCCCATGTCCTTTGACACGGCACAAGAAGCCGTGGGAATAGATCTAAGAACTTCCTGAGGCAGTGCTGGCATGTGTGTGTGTGTGTGTGTGTGTGTATAAGTGTATAATTTCTTACCCATGAATGTAGTACAACATACAAGGGGTACAGTTATGAAAACTATCCACAACCAATCACTCTGAGGAAATGAATGGGTCACTGGGGCTGCATGCAGCGTTAGTACCACAATCTCAGGTGTCCCAAGTCAATTGACCTAACAGCCCTCAAAGCCAATGTCGTACATCCTGCTCTGGTGAGTAGTACCTGCATTCTAAAAACCATTGAGGGGCCGTGTGTGATCCGACTGCCGACTTCCAGCAGAACCATTGACCATGCAGAGCAGAGAAGAAGGAAGAAAAATAAAAACATCTCAAGGAAACAAAGGACTAATGAAACTAGAGAAGTCAATTGGGGGGCGGGGGGACTGACTGAGAGAGATCAGAATAAGACTGAGCAGTAAAATGGGAGAACTATGAGGAACAACATGGGATTTAAAACCGGGATGAGGCCCCACTGGTCTGAAAGAGACAGGCAGATGACACTCCCCAGGCCTGGAATGGAACTCAGCCCCTTGGTGCCACTTTCAGCCCAGTGGTAGGCAGGCCTAGAAAGGGAACAGTAGTCACTTCGTAGAACACTCAACCACAGGAGATCAAAAAGGTGACATTTACCGAGGCTGGAAGCTCCAAAGATAAGACAAAAGACGGAAGGAAGGGCAAGGGGAAATGGGAAGGACACCATTAAATTGTGGGGCTTGCAGTCAGTGTCACAAAAGAAAATGTATATGAATGGTTGATGAGAAGCCAATATGCTCTGTAAACTTTAACTTACAATGAAGAAAACAGCCACAAAGAACACAGTTCCCCAACCTTTTAAAGTAGTTCAAAAGTCTTTTATAAAACTTAAAAAAAAAAATCCATGCTTAGAGGGATTGCAGAGTGGTTTTGGATTGTTCAAGTCCTCAAATGGGCCAGAGGGGCCTGCCTGTCTTTGGAAGACTGAATGCTTGACACATTTTGGTGATCAGCATCAGTGGAACAGACCAGAGAGACAGTGAGGCATAGATGGTCTCCCCAGATATTAGTTCCCCAGTGTCGAACAGTGAAGGGGCTCCCCAAGGCTGCCCAGTCCTAAGCATAAGTGGATTGTTGTCTAAGAGCACATGTTCTGTGAACTACAAGTCAGCCACAATAAGTTGTAATAAAACCAATAATGACTTGAGGAAGACAGAAAAAAATGTGTCTCTTCCCCATGTTAATTTTATAAATCAGCCATACCTGTGCCTTAGTATAGAAATTCTGCCACCTAATTGAGGTTTTAGTTATATTAAAATTATATGAGATTCTGAATTGCATTCAAACTAGAAAAGAACAAAGTGGTATAGTTCTATTGTGTTTATATTATTGCATTAAGTCTTCTGATGCTCAGAACAGGCGATTTAGATTTGGAAGCAGACAAACACTATCTAGGTAGTAGTACTAATTTAATTTAGAGACAGAAGATATCTCGTTCTTTGTGTGACTGCTAGCATTAAATTTACATCGCAGGGTTTTACACATGCATACACCCTTTTATTGTGAATCACTACATTCGAGAGAAATTCAAAGCTGGAAATTTAAGTTTCGGTATGTGATTAAGCCTTAATGTAATCTGTTCATTTGGGGTCACTCTTGCAAGAAGCAGTTGGATCATAGCACAAAGCTTTACATGAGACTGATTCTCTACTGTTAGCACCCTTCTCCTGGAAAAGTAGAAAGAACTTGAAAAACTATAACGTCTTTCCATTCTGGCTCTTGTTAGCAACAACCAGTTCAGTTCCAACTCACAGCAATCTTACGTACAACAGAGTGAAGCTCGTCTCAGCCCTCGGCCTCCTCCCAGCTGTTTCTAGGCTGTGTGAGCCTGTCATTACAGCCACATTACAGCCACTGTGTCAGTCCCGGTCTTTGAGGATGTTTTCTTCTTCGCAGGACGTCTGCTTTACCAAGCCGACAATCCTTCTGCAGGGACTGGTCCCTCTTGATAACATGTCCAACGTATGTAAGACGAAGTCTCCCCATCCTCACTATTCAAAGTAGCATTCTAACTGTTGGAAGTCTTCCAACACAGATTTGTTCTTTCTTGTGGCACTCGTTGTATTTGTTATTCTTCACAAACACCATGATTCAGAGTCCATTATTCTTCTTGCATCTTCCTTATTAAATGCAGCTATTGAAAATAACCTGGTTTGGGTTATGTGCACCTGAATTCTCAAAGTAACATCTTGAAAGAGGTCTGTGTGTGTGTGTGTGTGTGTGTGTGTGTGTGGCATCACTGCCCTGGTGGGAATAGGAAACCCAGCCTTGCTCCTGGAGAGCTGCTGCTGGATTTGAACTGTCAACCCTGTGGGCCACAGTTCTGCACACAACCACTAGGCCACCAGGACTTGGCCTTTGAAAGAAGTCTTTTGCAGCAAATTTACCCAATGCCATTTACCACTTAATTTCTTGACTACTGTATCTGGAGCCACTGACTGTGGATCCAAGAAACATGAAATCCTTGACAATTTCATTATTTTGCTTATTGTGTTATAATTGTAGTACTATTGCAGTGGTTCTTAACCTTCCTAAGGCCACGACCCTTTAATACAGCCCCTCGTGCTGTGGTGACCCCCCCAACCATAAAATTATTTACATGGCTACTTCATAACTGTAATTTTGCTACTGTTATAAATCAGGTGACCCTTGTCACAACCCACAGGTTGAGAATTGCTATACCAGTGTGCATTGGTATACTTGTGGGGATCTTTTTGGCTGTGTTGAGGTGTAAAGCATACTGAAGGCCTGTTCTTACTCTGGGTGTTATAATAGAGAAAGCTCTAAATTGCATTCTTTACAAAAGACCCACGCTTCCTGCCATGGAGTCGGTGCTAACTCACAGCCGCCCTAGAGGACAGGGAAGCACTGCTGTGGGTTTTCTGAGGCTCCCCCTTTTTAAGGGCATCGAAAACCCCATCTTTCGGACTGCCGACCTTGTAACCTGAGGTGCCACTCCCCTACCACCAGGCCTCACATCCATCTACAAGAGAGTAGAAAGCTCAAATAACCAGCACTCTTCCCCATGGCGCTCCATCTTAAACCCTTTTTCAGATCTACACTGTGAACTGTGGTCATCGTTAACAAGGAAGCAACTTATTCCTAGAAAATGTTTAGTCGATGGTGGTGTTACATATGTAATGTATTTGCATTCTTTTGAAAATTGTTAATAGTGATATGGGAAAGGTGATAAACTTGAGTAAGTGCTGGGCAGATGTTGCCCACCTTGAGAGGCTGTGCCGGAGCTAGTCTGATTTAAAAATAGTGCAGCTTGCCCAGCTGGTTTTGTCTGTGCCCCAATCTGTGGTAATCTTCTTCAGAAAAAAGGGAGGGCTTCACTTAAATGTCAGTCAATCTGTCAAGGAACCAGTGGCAATGTGGTTCTGACAGCCTTGTGACAAATGATCTGGTGTTGCTCCCGAGGCCCCAGTGGAGACCACTTCTTACTTACCCTGCCTGCCACTGGTCCAGGCCCCAGTGGTCACTCGATTGTGAGCCGCTCCCGTGATAATCAAACATAAGCTGTTCTGGTTACCGGCCGTCCTTAGGACTCTGCACTCACGTTAAAGACCTGACATTGCCATCTCGAATCCACCCCCTCACCACTCCTCTGACAGCTGATGGCTTAGCAAGTTCCCAAGAATGATTACCCTATTTGCTTGAGTATAAGCCAACCCAAATATCAACCGAGGCACCTAATTTTACCACAAAAACGGCATGAAAAATGTGTTGAAAAACTCGGCCTATGCACAAGTTTATATGGCACTTAATATAGTAAAGAAAGAAAAGGGTTTCTGTAACAAGGACTGCAGCAGAGTGCCAGGCCCCCGTCAGTCCTTTCTCTTCTCCCCTCTTGATGAACACTGGGGGAGTGTACGTACGTTCCTTAACCAGAGTTTCACTTAAAATAGAGAATAGCCTTGCTTTGTAGGTGTTTTACAAGGCCTTCCAAGGTCTTGTAAGACTTTGACGGGAACATAAAAATCAAGTGCTGCTTACCTCTTTACCCGGCATTTAACGCTTGCTGTCAGTGTTATTCTAGTAACCATTATGAACTCACGCACTGCCATCAGCCAATGCCGACTCCTAGCGACCCCCGTGGGTGTCCCAGACTGTTGGCAGGCAGAAGGAGAAAGCCTTTCTTCTCCTGTGGAGCTGCTGCCGCTTTCTAACCGCTGACCTTGTAGCTTGCAGCCCAACACAGAGCCACTGCCTCAGGGCTCCTTTGTGTGCCGTAGAATATACTATTATTTATTTTCTGACATTCATCACTACGGATTATAATATTATCTTCATGGTAACTCCTAAAAAATTCTGCAGATTATTTTTTCCTGCCAATATGTTCTTTGGGGTCAGTTTTGCTTCCTCTACTGGGGTGGGCTCGGTGCTCACTGTCCTTACCGCCCAAGCAGGCGCATGGCTGACAGTTTGCAGCCTTACAGTGTGCTGAGACTGGCAGGCTAACCCAAACGGTCGGCAGTTTGAGCCTGCTCAGTGGCCCTGCAGGAGGAAACCGGGCAGTCTGCTTCGGTAAAAGCCACAGGCGAGAAAGCCCACCCACGAGGGCAGCTGTCCTCTGTCACATGGGATCACTGTGGCTCTAAGGACAACAACTTCCATAGGATGCTAGTCTTTTCCGTCTCATCACAATCATGGAGTCTTTGTACGCTGATGTTATCATCGATTACACAAGGGTCTAGTCATAAAAGATTTGTGGGCTTTTTTTTTGTCTCGTAAAAGATTCGTTTGAAAGTTTAAGAGTAATATGTGGAATTAAAAGTACGATTTATTGAATTTTTTTAGTTTTCAAAGTAGAATAATGGATCCACATTCTTTTCTCTTCAACAGATGGGCTTAGGTCATGAGCAAGGATCCGGAGCCCCCTGTTTAAAGTGCAAAGACAAATGCGAAGGATTCGAACTGCACTTCTGGAGGTAACGTTTCACCAACGACGGCCCCGGTGACGTGACAAGCCGTGGCAGGGCGTCCTGGGGCAAGGTCGCACAGAAGTTCTCCCACAGACCCAATAAGCGCTAGCTCTGTTCTTTTCTTCTCTAAGAGAATAATAGCGAGGAAAGCCTTTCCGCCTGCCTAGCGTGACGTTTGCCCACACTGATTGGACCATAAGAACTATAGTCAGAAGAGTTTGATTGATTTTGCTGTCTTTTGGGTTTCCTGTGGTTCTAGAATAACGATTATGCCTCTCTTCTGAGAGCCAAAATGTGTGTGATAACTTCCAGGCGGACTATAACAAGTGGAATTTAGGTCTCTTCAAAAGTTTCTCTGACGTTACTACTTACAGGTTCTGAATCCCCAGAATTAAACAATCATAGCAATAGTAGCAAATAGTCACCCCTTGCGTACTGTATTAGTATGTTTTTTCCCTAAGTTAATTTTGTGTATCATGTTGATCTAAAATCAGGATTTGAAATCATTTTTTATAAAGAACATTCTTTATCGCTGGCTGCCAAAATCACAGATCATCATAAGTTTGCTCAAAGTTAAAATCAGCATATTATCGATAGAAGGAAGAACAGTAAATACGATCAACCGTACACTATTATGATGGCAGTTGTATGGTAGGGTAAATTTCATTTCAAGGCCATTTTTATGCATACGTCTGATTTCTCTCGGGAACTTTAGAATGAAACATTTATTGTGACTGTATACAGTCAACGACAGTAAGTCAAACTTGGACTCGTAGGCTCTTTGGGAAGCTCAATTACTTAGTAGGTTTTTATACAATGAGACTGTGTTTTAAATCGCTGAGACAGTAGAGTCCTCCATCTTCCAAGAAATGAGGATGCTGTGCATTGATGGATATTTTGAGGGAGAGCACATTTTCCTGGGCATTTTTTTTCTCAATTACAAGATTTAAATAACCCTTCCACGTGCTGCTTTTTCCAGGGAGCTATCAATTGGGCAATATGCCGTGCTTTGCAAGGATAATGATAAAGACAGGATAATGTGCTTGACTTGCAATGGTTTGCTCACCTCCTAGCCTGCCTAGTTGGCTTTTGGAGAACTGCACTGCCCTCTACTGGATGTACTTATTACTTGACAGTCCTTGGATGAAATCCCCTTCAAATTCAGATACACGTTGTCAGTAATTGCCAATGGAGCCGTTTAAGGCTCATTTATAAGTGTTATCTTCTTTCTAAGATAAAGGTCAGTTTATTATATTTTTTATTTTTATCTCATTTTTATTATAGATCCCTATTGTCTCTTATTTTCAAATAAGAATATATCAGGCAAGATCTTTGTGGCCCGAAAATTGCTTGCTTTCTTTTAAGTGTGACACATAGATGACTTTATTCTCCAGATATAAAGTGACCACATTTTAAGTGGTACACCATTGACGGGGGTGGGGTGGGTTGGGGGGGGGGTTGATTAAAAATTTGGTCTATATGGAGCAACAAAAATGTTCAAAGAACGCAAAAATAGCATTGTAACATTTATTTCAATTTTAAAACGCTGCGGGATGTTGTTAAATTGTTAAAAAGTGGGGTGTAGGGTCACTTTATGTGGACATGTCGTCTGAGACTCGATTAAGGACCAAAAAGAGCATTGGACAGGTCTCCAATCCAGCAGTTTACACAGTCTGTCCAGTGACTATCTCTTAGTAGTTTTGTCTTCCTGACATGAACTCAGATACATTTCTCTCTTGATTCACCTGCTTGATAATTCTCTGACAACACTGGGAGGCCCAGTCAGGCCAAGACTTTGACCTACAGTGTAGGCATTGCTCCGTGTAGCCTCTAAGATAGTCCAGCCTGATTGCTTTGAGTACAACAAAGACTCCAGGTCTGGGGCAGGGCACGGAGTTGCTGTGGTTACTGTGGGCATGGTGGCCCAGCATCCCACTGCTGTAGCTCTCCCTCCATCTGCCCAGGACTTTGACTTCTCAAGACCCTTAGGCCACATGAGGAAGCACATGAGGAAAAGCAGAACTGTGCTCTTCTCCACGTCTTATCAATTGGTGCTTCCCCACAACTAGCGGAGGGTCTTCAGAAAATAGACACTATTACATAATCCCTAAGCTGAAGAGCCTCCACTGCTTTCCCACCGAACTTGCTGCTTCAGGTAAAATCTTTGGTATTTTATGTTACAGCAAAACATCTGGCTTGTGTTTCACATTCCTTCTAAGCCCCTGTGTTCTAATTGCTTGGTGAGTTATGCTCTCTTAAATGTGCTATTGCATGTGTTTTGCCTATAAAGATCCTACTCATATCGGGTCTACAAAGGCGTGATTTGGGGTTACGAAAAGCATCCAGAGATGGCATTGTACTCCAGGCCAGTACCTGTACAAGTGTGGGGATTAGCGTCCCTGGGCCTGAAGAGACAGAGAGATGGTTTCTTGAAACAGGAGGGAGCAGCCTAACAGAGATTGTCACCCAGCTGGGAGGGCAGCCAGGAGATTGCTATTCATGCCTCCCTCTCCATCTCCTATGTATAAAATGATCCTGTTTAGAAGCAGGAGGAGAGATCTCAAAAGCAAGAGCAGGGCGTGTCTTTTGCACCCGAGATCCCTTTCCGTGAAACTCCTGGGTCCAGAAGACAGCTGGCTCTACCGTCAGAGGAGCACCAGCACCACCAGGAGCCAGAGCCTGGCACAAAGTGATGGAGTTCCCAACCCCTGAAGCAAGTAAAGATGAGTGTGTTTGTGTAGGAGGCTGGCTTGTAGGATGGGGTTCCTCTGGGCACTGTATTCAGGGAGCTAGGTCTGCTGAATGTCTTCAGGTTGAGGCTTTCAGTGGAGTGATTTGCCCTTTACGGTCTTTACTAGCAGACCTGAAAGAACTCTGTCACATGTTCTGATAAACAACTCAACTCTGAGCATTTCTCCCTTGCATGACAACTTAACTTCCATAACCCTTTAATCATGAACTTTGTGAATTCTGTCTAACCCTTCCATTGCATATTAGAACTGAGAGATGCAAAATAGCACTAATTAAGACATCACACGTTTCATAAATATTACTATCTATATGCATGATGGTAAGTTAAGATATATATATTTCTACTAGGTTTTCGGTTCATACTTGTTCAGGTTTATTTCAAATCAAATGTGTTTAAATATGTTTGTGTCATTGGTTGGTAGCTACAGGCAACTTTTCTCAGTAAGACACTTGGGTGAGTTCCCTTGGGTAGTGACTACAAGACAAGTCTAAAGGTCCAATCAAAACCAGGGCTTCTGCAGGCAACTGCTTGAAGTTAAAATCAGACCAGAGAGGTCAACCTAGATGGTCACAACAACTGTTGTTTTGATTTTCAAAGAGTTATCCTGATCATCTTCCTCGAAGTACACAGAATGACCACAGGGACTTATTAGAAACACATTTTAAGAAAAATGGAAGCCGTATTATTGATAAAAGACTAGAAGGGGCACTGATGGAAGTTTTCCCCTCAAGACAGTGCACCGGCTCATCCATTTAAGAGTTGCACAAGTGGTCTGCAGAGAAGTTCCTTGGGAAACTGTGGCAGTCACCTAATCTGGTGTCAGTTTGAAGAGTAAGAGTAAAGGGGTGGAGTCTAGCCTTGTCAAGCGAAGATAGCCAATGAGATCACTGTGTTGGTGTGGCCTTCTCTTGAGAATTATGGGACTATGTGGTAATTCCTTTTTGGAGGCTGGAGACATCCTCTCTGTCTCTATTCACTCCCTGGGAGGCATTGCAGTGGATAAGACACATGGGAGCATGCTGATAAACCCTGACCCCTGGAAACTGGAGGAGTCATCGGGAGACACCTGCCAGTGCTGAGATGCTTCTTCTGCCATTGGATACACAAGACTCTGCATCCACTGGCCTGTGGTTGTTCTGGTGTTATTGTGTGTGTTTCATGAGTCTGAAATGGACTTATGGATTGATATCAGACATAAGGGCAAATATTGGACTTATGACCTTGCACGGAACTGGGCTGGGATGTTTTCTTGATGTATATAAAGCTCTTATACCCATAAAAGTTTCTATGGATTTGTTTCTCTAGTCTACCAGGACTAATACTTTACCCAATCCAACTACCCTTCAGATTTCTTTTTCATTCCCCAAATTCAAACAGCTTTTGAAAAGATCACAAAATTGAGTCCTCTGAGGATGCTGAAGCTGATGTTTTGATGTGGTATACATTGAAGAGCACTTTATTTTTCTTCAGGAAATGGTTACAGAGATGGGAATACCACTTCCAGGATTTAGAGAGCAAGATGGATGCTGTGTCGAAAACAATAGCTTCACACGTTGATATTTTTGTTTAATTCAGATATCTATGGTGTTAGAGCAATACTTTTTTTGACTGACCCTCCTATAAATAGACATGTGCCTGACAGATGCACAGATTTCATAGGCATCAGACACCTCCACCCGTAATTTTCCTCTATATTTGCTAGCTGTATCCCAACAATTTTGAGAAATTCAAAATGAATTATGAAGTTTGTGAAAGTTTAAGAGTAGAATTTGTAAATAAGAATTTTTCATGAAGGAGGTGGTGTTGACCATGCCAGGGATAAGGGAACAAAGGGTGATCCAAAATGAATGGCAAGGTGGGTGTGAGAGGCCTGATAGGGATTATAGATAAAGAGTAATATAGCCGAGAGAAATTACTGAAACCCAAGTAAAGGATAAGGATAATAGTAGTATGAGAGGAAAGTAAGAGGAAATGGAAGAAAAAACTAGGAGGCAAAGGGCATTTATAGAGGTCTAAATACAGGCATGGACATAGGTAAATATATTTATATACAATGTTGGGGAAATAGATCTACATGCATATACTTATAGGGTTAGTATTAAAGTAGCAGATGAACACTGGACCTCCACTCAAGTATTTCCTCAATGCAAGAACACTTTGTTCTATTAAATTGGCATTCCATTATGCTCACCTTCCTGACAAATCACTGAAGACAAATGTGTGCATAAGCAAAAGTGGTGAAGAGAGCTGATGGTGCCTGGCTATCAAAAGATATAGATTCTGGGGTCTTAAAGACTTGAAAGTAAACAAGCAGCCATCTAGCTCAGAAGCAACAAAGCCCACATGGAAGAAACACACCAGCCTGTGTGAACATGAGGTGTTGAAGAGATCAGGGATCAGACATCAAAGAACTAAAAATTATATCATTGTAATTGAGGGGGTATACATATTGGGGACCCAGAGTTCATCTGCAGGGGAAGCAGCATCCCCTTAGGGAAAGATTGCTGGGAGGAGCCAAGCCAGTCAGTCAGGGTACAGTATAGCAACAATGAAATTGTTGTTAAATGCCTTCTCTGTCCCACGCTCATGATCTGAATTCTACCTTATAAATCCTGTTAGGCCAGATGATGTACACTGGTACAGGTAGGAACCAGAAACATGGGGAATCCAGGACAGATAACAGGAGGGTGGAGGAAAGGTGATAGAAAGGGGGGAACTGATTATAAGGATCTACATACAATCTCCCTGAGATACGGACAGTGGGCGAAGGCAGACATCGGACCATGTATGATACGACAAAACAATAATTCATAAATTATCAAGGGTTCATGAGGGAGGGGGGAGGGAGTAGAAAATGGCGCTAATGCCAAGGGCTTAAGTAGAAAGCAAATGTTTTGAGAATGATGGCAACAAATGTACAAATGTGCTTTGC